>JAQFXN010000165.1:0-27674 GCA_034693365.1 Liacarus xylariae | reverse complement strand
ATCTACAAAAAAAGCTTTTGTTAATAATTTCATTTATTAAAAACCTTGAACTGCAATTGTGATCTCAATTTGCAAAATAGATTCTCGCTCACTATTTCATATTTGTAAACCATTCCGCGCAATAATGCAAAATAATAAACCTTTTTTTCTGCCAAGATTACTAATAACATAATATTATATTTCTCCCTCTCCCTCTCCCTCCTCTACTTTCACTCCATACTAGTCTCGTATGACCAGTAATGAAAGCCCAAAATCAAATTCTGTTTAGGGATAGACAATAATAAGCGATATATACTTTCATTTTGTTCATAATATCTAGTTTTGTATTATATGTTATATATTTTTTATTCCCATTATATCCTTCAACACAACCACAGGTGGCTTAAGTTAGAGCAGATTTTTCTCTCCTCTAACTCTCATTTCTGCCCTTAAATTAGTTTTTATTAGTTATGATTGTGTTCTCATTAGTGTTCATAATCTACTCAACGATTACTTTCACTTTCGTTAACTCTTGTGAGCAATACTTATATTTCATTTTCCAAATTCCAGTGAAAGTGAGTGAAATAAAAAACAATGTATACAGTAGTTAGTCTTATATTTAAGTGGATATAAACATTCAGGGATAAAAGGCCCCCTATATTATCGCTATTATTATAAGCATTTACTGTATTATTATTGATTGACTCACTATTTCTGTATATAATTCAATGTATTAAACAAAATAATATGAATAATACAGTAAATATACAGATATTTAATTATATGTATTGAATATATAGTATCTATGTTTTGGACTTTTGGTCTAATAATCTAATATTCTTTAATAATAAATCGATAATTGATTTTATGCGAATCAAAAAAACAAAGTTTACGAAATCCAATTCAAAAATATGGGAAAAATTAGGAAAAAAGTATAAAAGAAAGAGAAAAGAAAATGATTTCAAAATAAGATATCAACAGAAAAAAGCATATTAGACTGAGCTTGATACAATTGTGCAGTAGCGCTTTGAATTAGCCCAGATTATATTAGTTATGTTCAGCTGAATGAGAGCTCAAACACAATTGCAGGCATTGTAATGCAGTGAAGTGTGCGTTAGTGTAGGGTTTAGTTCGTTGGAGAGGGTATATGTGCCGCCTGTGCGCCACTGCCAGTGTGTCTCAACATCTCTAACCCAGATCTGTGCACACATAGAGCGGTGTATGCAGTGAGCAGTCATACTGTGGTAATATCGGTGTGGGTATGGGTACGCACATGTGCAGTGGTGCTGTGAGAGCAGAGCAGAGCAGAGCAGAGCACAGGCACAGGCAGTCATTTCGGTCGTTTACCATTTGCCGCATTCAATGCATTCAATCGTTGTATTTGTCGTTCGCTTAAAATATTTATTAATTTCTGTTCTCTTTATCTCTGTTTTTGTTTTATAGGTTTTTCTCACAAAACATATATATATTTGAAAGGAATTAATAAAAAGACTATTTATTTATTAATAAATTATACGAAAATAGTATTTAAATAACAATCGTTTGAAATCCGAATATTCGTGAATCGAGTGAATCAACGAAACTCTGTTCTCAACAGTAATACCAATAAGTGTTGAATAGATATAATGTATTTAAAAATCCCGAACAAGTAGTGAAACATCAGTACAACTATTGCTGTATCGCTATTACACTCTGGACTGCAGTGACTGTGTGTTGGCTGAGAGTCGCAGTCACTTCACTCGTCTATCGTCGCTCACAATCGGCTGAATCGGTTGGCACTCATAGCCAAACAGCCAGTGCTTCACTGTTTCTCTGACTCTCTCCTACAGTGACTGCAATGACTTAAACCACAATATTTAAGCCATTCATACGTTTGTGCCTCTCATTGAAGACATGGAGAGAGAGAACAAGCAAATGAACGACTGATACATATATTGATTGGAGACCTAAACCCATCTATTCCTGTAGTGCTATTCCCGACCCTATTGTGTGAAACGATGAACGTTATGCCAAATGACATATCAGGCAAAAAACGAAGAAAGTCTGACTCCAAACAACACATTCAACTGTAAGTCCAACAATACACACACCATAGCATACCTGTGCCTACAATTGCATGCATTTCTACCATTTCTACCAACTGTTAGTCAATATTACATTTGAATTACAAACCCAACCAAAACACTGAACAACAATATGTGTAGTGATTGTAGTTATTCTACAGAATTAGAAAACATTTAATCACAACCAACTCGTGAGTAGATATCTGTGCGGAGAGTGTATATACCCGGAGTAATTTTTCTTGTTCTCTCGCATTCACTCACACACTTATCTCTCTCTCTATGTTAGGGTATTTGTAGTAATGTCTGTCTCTCCCTATCTCTCATATACACTCTGGCACTGTATATATATTTTTATATGTTATTGTGAACTGTAATGTAAGGCTATATACAAAAAATAAATGTAACGCAATGTTGTAAATGTAAAGGATGAACCAGAAAGTGTACATGCAATACTTTGAACTCGGAATACCTCTATTAATATATTGTATATATTTGTCTTATATAAAACCCAACTCGCACACACCATAACCAATGCACATTTCATAGCTTATGCATGTCTGATAGCTATATAAATTAAATTGAGCTTTGCACACATTTTTAATACATTTTTCAAATATAATATTTTCTTTGTATCTCTTTTTTACACTAATTTTTCTGATAATTTATATATATTTTTCCTTAAATTTGTTTTTGCTATTTTGCTAATGATTTGATTTTCCAGTCTTTTTGCAGTAATTTTTTTTAGTGATATTTGTAATACTTTTTTTGTCAACTATTCTGTTAACTATTTTATTTTGACTGAATAGAGAGAGAGAGAGAGAGAGAGAATTAGAGAAAAAAAACGAAAAATATTTTGAACAAATAGTCGACTTATTTATTAATTTAGGTTTTTGTTCACTACTTATTATATAATATTTTTTTACTGCCATTTATTTCACATTTGTATGCGAATTAGTGACTAAATATCCAATACATAGAAAATATATATAAAATAATATAAATTTTTTTTCTATTCATTTATTTATTTAATTATTTTTACAGGTTTTTTGTTTGAATTTGATTAATAAATAGGTTTTTGTAAAATAAATATATTGGAACTAAAACACTAACCAAACAGTACTTTAATTTTTGTTTTGTGGACAAAAAAAATAACATAAACCTAAATATCAATTACTAATTATCTATTGATCACTAATTGATTAGTAATTAAAAAAGAGGTTTAACTTTTCCGACGTTTTGGCGACGAATATATAATAGACATTCGATATATTGGCTGCAAAATAGTCGGGGTATTAGTTGTGAATACTGTAATGAATTTACACAAAAAATGAGTTCATTATATTTTATATTCCAATGTTTGATGAAATGCATGTTTTTTTATTTTTGCAAATAAAATGCATTTTTTTCTCCCGAATTTTTATATCTACTGTAGTTGTGTTGAGAGAATGTATAAAATATGTGTCAAATAGTTATTCACAAATCAAATAATAATTTTCTTGTATTTTATATTTCTTTGATTTCAATTATTTATTTCTCTCTCTTTTCTATTATTATTTTGGATTTAATTTAATTCATATTTTTATTTTATATTTCTCTTAAAATCTTTTGAATCAATTTTTTGTCCAATTTATCAATTAATGGACAGTAAAAACACAATTTCTCTCATCTCCTCTCTCTTGGCTGACACAATCATTCTGGTTGTGAAGGGGAAGGGGAGGGCATTGCAATAGGAAAGAGCGCATAGTTATAGTGAGTGATAGACATAGAGATAAAAATAGGTCAGATTTTTTTGCATGTATTGTGTGCTGTGTTTGCAGTTCTCGCACCGGCTTTTATGGATTGAGTATTTCATATGCTTTAATATATTCCTCATATGACTGTATAATGTGATGAATTCACAGATTATTTTCTTTTGTTATTATAATTATTATTATTAAGAAAACTGTTTTTTCTGGAAATATAGCTATTCTTCAATACAAACAAAACCCAAAGAAATAGCAATTTTTCACATTTTAATAACCGATTGATTGATTCGTGAAATTCGATACTTTGACTCCAATACACAATTTATGTGATGAGTAGAGAAACAATAATACGATCGCACAGTTATTTCTGTATTAATAGATCGCATATTTCTGAACTCCAATTAATATCAATATTATGTAATGTTTTTGTTTCTTCTCTTTCTTTTTTATTGATTTTTTGTGTGTATTCTATTGTATTGTATTTTATTTAATTTTGTTTTTCATTTTTTTTTTTTTTGAAATTTTGTTTAATTTAATTAATTTTGTTTATTGCTTAGGAATAAGTGCCTGAATGAGAAGCGCCGTCGAGAACAGGAGAACATATACATAGAAGAGTTAGCAGAGTTGATATCTGCTAGCCTTAGTGACATGAGTTCATTATCGGTCAAACCTGACAAGTGTGCCATTTTGCAGGAAACGGTTAAACAAATTCGAATCATCAAACAACAAGGTATGTCACCATTACTATAATAGCACATCGTCTTTGCTATTGTTCCTAATAAACACACCGCCGCACTCACCAACCCTACCCTACCCTACTCTGGCCAATACTGGCTCGTAATTAATTAGGATGTTTGTATTATAAATGTACCATTTATACTGTATATTAATAGCATATTCACAATATTTCCGGTACCTTCTATATTTGTTAGCAAAAATATCCTGGTTGTTAATGTTCAGGATGGGATATATTTTTAATTTTAATGCAGCCAATGTTCATCAATATTCTGGTTGTGTTTGGGAGGGTTTGTGTCAATTGTAGGCCATATTTACAATGGATTGCATTGATCTAAATTCGTTTTAATCTATTGGCAAATCTTTTACTGAATATTTAAAATACAGTAATTCACAAAATATATTCGACTAATATATTAGAGATAATCCGCACTGAACTGAATCCATTGATATTAATATTGCCGGACCTTTGATTTATTTATTCCTTCATTTGGTTTTTATCTCTTTAGTACAGAATCTGTGCTTAAGTTTATTAAATCAGTTTTGTTACTCACCATTAATTTAAATATATTTCAGAACCAAATGTGGTAGAATTGCCTATTAGCATGCACATTTTGCCATAGATTAATTAAATGATTGAAAAGTGAGGGCACATTTAACGACACAACTTCTAACACCTCCAGTCTCTCTCCCTTCACACTTGACATTGTGTGTAGAAATTCAATTGAAACAAAATTCAAAATCAATTTTTTTTATTACTTTTGTATAATTGAAATTAATTTCTCTAACGTTTTGAATATTTATTTTTTTTCTTTCTCAAACATTAATATAAATTAATTTTTCTCCCCGATTAAAATTTTCAATCAATTTCTTATATTATTTTGTAATGTTTTAATTTTTGAGATGTTTTTTTCTCTTTTCTCAATCGTGACCTCTAATCACGATTTGAATCTCTAAAATAAAATTCATATTTTCCTCTAAAATATATATAAAATATTGATTCGGTTTCATGTATTTTGATTTTTATTATTCGTATTTTGACTTATTTTCTGTCTTTTTTTATATGGTTTTGTTGTTGTCATATGTTTTGAAAGAATTTGTTCTCCTTTTTTCTGTATTTTAGCTTTCATTCCCTGATATTCTTTAGATTTTGTTATATATTTTGTTATTTATTTTCATATTTTTTTGTTCTTTTGCTTTCGCTCTCTTGACTCTCGAGAGTGAATCTCATTTATAGAGAGATTTTGTTTTTTATATATTTTTTGTCTTTTTCTGTTTGACTTTTATTTATAACTTTGTATTTATTGTTTGAATTTTTTGTTTTTTATTTGAAGTCTATTTTTCTTGTTGTCATTTAGTCGTCATATTCGTGGGTCAGTTCCCTTTCATCTGTCTGTCCGCCAGTAGTACTCATATAATATAACTGTCCTCTAATAAACTCATATTTGCACAGAAACAAGAATGAAAAATATTTCATAAATACTAAAAACTTTTTTAATATCATTAGTTTAAAAAAATTGTTAATATTTTTATTTTATTTTTTTAAAATATAACTCAAATTTATTTATTCGATTTGTTATTACATTTCCTAAACACTAAAAACAACATTAAGTTTATAATAAAAAAAAATATTTTCAGTAAAAAATATCATTTCAATTATGTTTTCAAGAAAAATGTTTTTCAAAATTTTTATCCTTATATTTCATAACTACAAGAAATCTAAACTCCATTTTCACACTGAAGTAAATTTTTTTTTTATATAAAAACAAATTGAAATCAAGTGAAGGAATATAAAAATCGGAAAAATTGATTTTTCAAAAACCAATTTATGTGCCAAAAACCAAGAGTAGAGCAAACAATTGATTAAATAATTAATTTAATTATTGTGTTATTAATTATGATTTTAGTTTTTCTTTCTTTTCATTACAATTATAAACGAAAGCCAATACTTAACTCCTGTAATCAAATTAGCAAATAATTAAAGATTAGTTCGCTTTTTAAAGAAAGCAACTATAGATCAGTGCTTTTTAAGGAGTGAAATACAAAGTATTAATAAGTGTAGGAATAATACAATTGTTTTAATTCTCAATTCGCACCTAATTTTTTAGTTAGGTTTTTGTGCAAAGGATTTGATTTTCAGAGCATAGAATGTCTTCGAAATTAAAGACAAAACACTTTATTTTGACACTCAATTGAAAATTGTTTTTCTTTTCTCTTTTGTGTTAAAAGTTTTTTTTTCTTAATTTCTGTTTAATTGTTATTTTTTTCGTTAAAGTACTTGATTTCGTAATATATATATACTGTATATAACTCTTATATCTCTTTTAATACTTCTTTCTCTTTTCTCATTCTTTTGATCTTTATTTTTCTGTAAAAACAAATTGAATTTTTCACACCATTTGACAAAATTATGAGCTTTTTTAAGAAATAATGTATTTTGCAATCGTTTATCACTTATTTCTTTCTATTATTGTTTTAGCTGAACATCAATTGAGTTATTAGTATTAGTTTTTTTATTCGCTGTATTTACTTAACGATTAGTAGAATAGGTATCGATAGCTATGAAAAGCACTTATATTTAATAGATATCTATTGCCACCAAAATTGTTATCAGAAATTATTTTAATTTATATATTTTCTCTCTTTAATTCACTGATAATTTTCTAATTGAACTTTAATTAAATAAAAGTCAAGAATTCTGTGTCAAATAGAGTTCGCTTTTATTTTATGTTATTATTAAATGAGAAATAAGGGAACAATTCGTTTCTCTAAACATAAAAAACTACTGAATTGAATAATATTATTGGCAATTATGTTGAATGACTCAAAACAGACATTTTTTGCAATTTTGAAATCCATGTTAAGGCCAAATCCTATCTATCGATACATTTTAATTGGATTTTCTTTATCCGATCATTGATTTTCATTATTTGGTTTTTGAAAAAAACGCTTTTAAATACTTAATGCTTTTGAATAGTATTTAGTAATTAAATACAATTATTTTTATACAATAATTAGTTTTCAAACAAAATATTGAATTGATTTTTGAAACTAATTTTGTTTTTAAATTTCATACAAAATAGGCTCCGAATCAATCAAAAATCTATATTATTCTCATTAATGTATTCAAAATATTTTTGTTGTTTAAAATGTTTTTTTTAAAATTAAATATCTTTTTAAAAAATCTATAATTAATTAATTAATTAATTGATTACTATTTCACATGAATTTAATTAATATTCAGAATATGTTGTGATTCTAACGTCATATCAAAATGTGTTTCTTTCACTAATAAATAATTACTTTATTAGCATTATTTAATCAAATTTATTATACAATATATTAATAATAATAATGATCTCTCATATAATACAATAGAATTTTCTTTTTGGGAAAAAGAGTTAAGACTTTGAATTAACTGTTTGTCTCAGTTATTAGTGAAAAAATGCTTTTTCCGTCAATTAATTTCAATGACAGACACTAATACTAATACTAATACTAATAGAGATTTTTTAAAAACTCTTTCGAATCAATTTCTAAAATACAATCTTTCCGGTGAACAGACTTTTTTGATAGGACTCTCAGTGTGTTTTCAGAGGAAAATGCAGTTAACCGTAGTCGCACAGGACTACCGGCACACACACACACACATACACGTATTATGTATACCATGGATAGCCAGGGTGGATCCAAGTGGGAGATGGCAGAGAGTATTTTGAAATTGTTTGCTCTAAATACTAATTGGGGCTAAAAATTGACAGATGCACAGGATCAAAGCAAACAAAATTGATTAGAACTCAAAAAGTCAGGGGTATTTTGCAATATTTACGAGACAGGTTAGGGTATTTAAACTATATCTCCCCCTTGGCTACCATTGATAAATACATTGACTGTGGGATAGATAGTGGAGAAAAATGATTATAACATTCTTTAAAGAGTTCTGTAATAAAATAAATATTTTTCTCTCGAGTACTCAAAGTGAGAGAACAGAAAATAAAAAAAAGAATTAAATAAAATATAAATTTAATTAATGTCTAATAAGAAACGGTTTGTTTCGAGTAATTAAAGAGTTCGCACATTCTCTCCGACTCTTGTTTTGTTAGTTAAAGGTTTTTCCCTTAATTTTCTAATACATTCTCTCCTTATTATGATTATTACTATTATATACTTTATATTTATTTATATCTTCTATAGAGTGTATGTAATAATAATAATAATAATAATGACAACAAAAATTGTTTATATTCTGGTCACTGACCACACATTGGGGAATGGATTCACTTATTTTTAGACACTAGTCTACAGAAAAAACTCCTTATCCTTCAGACAAAACAGAATGAATTTTTTGAACTCAAATGAATAGAGTCTATAGAAGTCAATAGAATTTTTCATTAAAGAAGGAAAAAAATATAATTAATTCCGAAATATATTTATTTTAAAATATTTATCTCTATTTTTCAAATCCTATTCTAATTTAATAATTCTATGATTTATTAAAGATTTTCTTCTTTTTCTCATTTAATTTGTCGATAAAATTCTCTGACAATACAAAGGTATAGAATAGTAATTTATTTTTCTTTTATTTATATTTTCTTTTTTATTCTTTTTTTTTGTAATGAATTTTTGTTTCCCAATAAGTGTTGTCTTATTTAGATTTGTTTTCCAATTAATTATCTTTTTTTTCTCTTCTCTTCGTATTTCGATTCGTTGCCAATCATTTAGTAGTCGTTCAACTGAACGATCATTAAGTATATAATTATTAGGTTTCAGCAGAAAAAATAGTCATAAAATTAAATATTATTTCTCTCTTAAGTCTAATTTAGTTTTTAAGTTGAAATATATTATATTTTTTTGTCTCATTTTTATGTTTCTCTCGTTCTTCACTTCAATTTAATATATTATATTATATTACTTAATATCTTCTTTCAGAAAACTTAGTCAAAAATAATTATCGCATTTGGAAACAATTTTTTATTATGAATATTAAAAGTTGTAATCGAATGATAGACCCGGCGTCTAATGTTTTTTAACTGAAGAGAATAATATTCAGAGAAACAACTCTAGACTTAGATTAGAATTACATTTATCTCACCTTAAAATATATATAACATATCTGAAGCACGAAATAGTGAAATAGTCGGCAATAAAAATAAATAGCAGTTTAAGGAATGAAAGACTACTCAACTTTTGAGGAAATAATACAAATTTCTTTTGGGATATCTTTTTTCACTTCTCTCCTCCGAAGTTGTGATGTGTTTAGAAAAATAAAAAACATTAAAAAACTAGAGATAAAAAACTGAATTTTTTTCGGCACTTTTGCATAGAATTCATTTAAAAGTTTAGGTTTTGATAACTAAAGTCTTAATTTTATATTTTTTGCTTATTTAAGCAAATTTTTTTTTGTTTCTCTTACTTCTGATAAGAAATATATAGAATTTTAAAGTAACAGAAAATTAAATATTGATTTTAGAAAATGGATTTTCTCTTATTTTTTATTATTATTTTTACTTTACTGCAGATCTGATTACATAAAAAAAAATTGAAAAATTTTCTTTCATTACGTGAAGAATATTTCGCTTTGCCTTTGGAAGAGAACACACAACTCCTTCTCTACACTATTCCGTTCACTCCATTTAAAACATTATATCTTTGGCTATAAATTAAAAATTTATGTCTAGACCTCTCTGTCTGTGTTAGTGCAAAAAATTATTCTAATATCTGTTTATAATTTCATAAAAATGTATTTTCAGTTCATTTCAATGTTTACATTAAAATATACGCCAAAAATAGTGTTTTCTCTTCTTTTTTATATTTGGAAGTGAAAAATTAAATATTAAAATCAACTTTTTATATATTATCTCTTTTATAACCCCTCAAAACAGATGAGAGAATTCATGTCAAGCGTTGTATAAAATATTTTTTTCTCTTCTCTCTCTATATTTAAAGTAATGATTAATTTTCTGTTTTATTTAAGTTATTTTCTGTTTCTTCTTATTATTTCTTTCGCTGAAATAGTTTTACTTTATTTAAAAATTTTGAAATTTATTCAACAAAACCAAAACAAAAAAAATGTAATTTCGTTTAATATGAAACAAAACTTTTTCTTTATTTTCCTCAATTGGATTAACAAACATAAGAGAAATAAATAAAATTTTAATATTTAAGATAAGATATATATAACTGCGAGAAAAGACATTTGAATTTTGCAAAACTATTCTTTTAAGAACTTCACTAATCATTAACTTTTCAAACAAAGCCTTGAAATTAGTTTTTAAAAACTTTTGTTTAACAAAATTTTCTTTTCTCTGCAAAAATTTTTCAATTAAACAGAAACTAATTTAAAATGAAAACATAACTCAAAATCTAAAAACTTAAAACTTATATTATTTTAAAAGACAGTCAATTAAGTAAATTAACGGAAAATGCGAAATAAGAATTAGAGAAATGTTACTGAAATTCACAAAAACACTATCACTAATGAAGTGAAACTAATATAGAGTTACGAATATTTTCTTTTCGCATATCAGAGCTTAGATTCGGCTGTTTTTATGATTAATAACCAGAATATTAATAAAAAAAATAAATATACAATACAGACAAACCCCTCTTTGCCTTAATTACAGTTATCTCTGGACTCAATGACATGAATTTTAAACACAAATTATTTTTTATTTGTTAATTGTGAATATTGTTTATAGTTAAGTGTATATTATAATTGTTTATAAGGGTTGGACTGTTGGGGGCGAATGTGTTTAAAAGTATTAATTTTTGAATTAAGTGTTAATTTGATGTATTGTTTGGACCCAACAGTAGATTGTGAGCCATCGGATGACTTGCAGGCATCGGAGGTCTCCTCATCTCGACCTACAATACTTGCGAACGACGTCTTGGGTCCACTATTGCTCGAAGCACTCGACGGTTTTTTATTCATTGTCAACACCGATGGCATAATTGAATTTGTCAGCGAAAATGTCACTTCATTTCTCAAATACGCTCAAGTAATTGAACATTTATTTTATTTCAATACTTACTTTTAAACAGGGGTAGCCAAGGTCAGCCCAGTCTGGGGGTATAGAAGGGGTATTTTGAGAAAACTTTCTCAAAAAGTCAGGGGGGTATAATTTTTTTAAAATATGAAAAATACACAGGGTGAGTAAGCAATGTAAGGTAAAAAACCAAAAATTTTTGCCTTCTGCGCAAAAGTCAGGGGGTATACCACCTTGGCTACCCTGCTTTTAAATTAAAATTCATGTACGCGAAAGGCCTGAGACTGTCGGAGTTGAAGTCTAGACCAATTTTAGCATAGTTTAGAATTTGAGGGTCGAAAAGAGAGACATGGGTAGATTTCCAGTGAATTTTCCAATTCTTTGTGCGAGAATTTGATAAATATTAGCAGAAATTATGTGGAAAATTGAGTAAAATTAAAAACATATTTATAGTATTGAATACGAACCCAAACTAATTTAATTTAATTAAAGGACTCGTATGGAAGTGTAATTTTGACTCATCCTCTTTCGCATCCCTGTGTCTGCTTTTGTCAATAATTATAAAATGTGTTTAAGGAAACTAAACGACTGAAACTTTCCTTTAATATCGCACAGAAAGCTATCTTAAGAGTTATACAAATCAGAAAAATTGTTTTTAAATTAGATTTAAATTATTAAAACATTTATTAATTGAACCAAAAATAAAAAAGCTGTCGAATCCCGTCGTCTATTCAATTAGAGTCTACTGTAATAACATTGAAAAAATCCTCATTTTTAACAAAAGTTTCAAAATATGTTTTGGATTTTTTTCGGTTTTCTGGCTTTTGTCTAAAAAACTATTATTTTAAGTAATTTCTTAATGAAAGAGAAAATAAATTATAGTTTTAGAACAATAATAATCGCAGAGAAGTAACAAAATAGAAAAGTGTAGTTAAAAATATAATTACTAAACTGTAAGGAAAAAAGTAATTTTAAAATATTTATTCAATAATCCTTTAATTTAGTGAAACAAAAAATATTGAAAAATAAGATTAGTTGTACACAAAAAAAAATTTGAAATATAAATAAAAAATCACAAATTCTATCTTTTTATACATTGATTCTCAAGTTTTCAAGTCATTGACCAATAAATACTAAATAAATATAAAAACTAAATATGAAAAATCGATTTTTAATTAATTAATACTAATATAAGAATCAATTTTTTAAATAATTATATGAAATACTTATAAATAAGAAGAAAACTTATGACTCACTTCTTGAGCTAAAAATAATGATTAGTTTTGTAATAATTATATATTAAAAAAATTTCTAATTATTGTAATAATTAAAATAATTGCTAATAACGAGAATAGCGAATAATCCATGTGTTCCTATATTTTGTCTATATCTGTGCGATTGGATCGGATAGAGTGAACTCGTCGGCAAATCAATATATAATATAATATCCCCTGGAGATCAGCCCCGGTTCAGCGCAAACCTGCTTCCGATGTCCGCCATTGGCAACGGATTTGGTTGGCCTGAAACACAAGCGTCCACTTCCAGCACCGGTTCCACTACTAGTGCATCGAAATCGCGGTGTTTTAACTCAAGGTTTTTAGTGAAACCACAACAAGAAGACGAACAATACTCTGATTGCGATGACTCGGACTCCGAGTTTAGTTCACTAATGAAAACTAATAGTTCAAAGAGTGGACAAACGAATCGGTTGGACAAGCAGTCGAACACACACTATGAGAATATGCAGATATCGGCAGTACTGGTGCCGTCGTTAGAGTCTAAACGTAATTCGGCGACCAGTAGTCCCACTCCGGGAACCACTGCCACCAGTTCTGCGGACGACAATTGTCTGGTTTGTGTGGCCCGACGTATTCCGGTCACAGACAAGTCGGCGGCCAATGTGGTGGTGGAACAGTTCACTACACGTCTGGATCTGACCGGAAAGATCTTGAAAATCGATACGTCGGGTGTTTCGTCCACTTATTCCCAGTACTTGAATAAGGATTTGGTCGGAAAAATCATTTTGGAATTATGTCATCCAAACGACTTCCTCAGAGTTCAGTCCCATCTGAAGGAAGCCCTGTCCACCCGATCCAATGTTACCAGTGGTATATATAGGCTAATGGTATGCTAATTAACTACTATTTCATTAATTACTTAAACCATTTTCTTTGCATTCATTCCTCTCCCGACCCTATCATTCAAATAACTCTAATTGAAATTATTTCTTAATTTTAATTTTTGTTTTCTTTTTAAGTTTTTATTTATTTATTTCTTGTTTTGAATGTTTTTTAAATATGTTCTAATTGGTGTCCATTAAGATTGAGAAACATTTTGTTTTTAATTGATGTCTAATTGATCCGTGAATTCAAAGTGAGAAAGAATTTTTTTATTTGTGTTTATTTTTATTTTAATTTTTTCCCTATGTTTTCCTCGTTGAACACGGAATAGAGTGTTGTATTCAATACATTTCGCTATTTTTTTCCCTACCATTTGCCAAATATTTTATTTAAATTCATTATTTTTTCTCAAGGAATAGGAATTTTTTTTTATAAAAATTTTTAATTGATTTTAATATTTATTTACTATTTTTTTTTTGGTTTTGTTTGTTTGGCCTTTTATTTTTTGATGTCTTAATCAGTAATTTTTACCGAAATTTATTAATATTTATGGAAATTAATATTTAATAAATTAAAATATTCATTGAATTTTCCGAAATCCGAAACAAAACAAAAATTGATGAGAAGTTTAATAAATTATTTTTTAAAAATATTTATTTAAGTTATTAATTCTCATTAATAATCAGTAAAAAGAAATTTTAAGAAATATAAACATTATATAAATTACTATCGAATGAGAACTTTTAGGGGTCGACAGGACTTTAGAAGAAAAAATATCACAACAACAAGAATATACTCGAAATAAATTTTGAAATGCCACTTCTTAGTTTTGAGAAATTATTAAATTACTCCTCGCTTTTAAACTCACATCAGTCTGTGTTACACTTTAAAAGAATTCTCTATTTTAAGATGCTCTTACCCCCCCCCCCCTGTTAGAGAGTTAGAATGACCTAGCTTGTCAATAGCATGAATAGTATAGAATATATTAACAAAATTAATATTTCATAACTCTCTCTCTCTCTCTCTCTCTCTCTAAGTCAACGGAATGGCTGTAATAGAATCCATTCAACTCTCTCTTATATTAAATATAATGTACTGTTTATTCAGTTAATAATAATAATCTCTAATCTATTGTTATAATAAAAGCGACAAAAAAATTTATATAAATGAAGTCATTCGATATGAAAAGTAGGAAAATATTAATTCTATTTATGGATACAATATATATAATGCATGAAAGTCTAGAACTACTACTGAAATTTCAAAGAATTTATTAGAATTTATCTCTAAATTTGAAGAATAATATTCTTTCTCTACTTTTTTTCCTGAATTAATAGCTTATTGTTATAAATGCCGGTAATAATGATTATACGGTAATAATTTCCGATTTAATTTAGATGTCTTTTATTCATT
This sequence comes from Liacarus xylariae, assembly GCA_034693365.1. Classification (NCBI taxonomy): domain Eukaryota; kingdom Metazoa; phylum Arthropoda; class Arachnida; order Sarcoptiformes; family Liacaridae; genus Liacarus; species Liacarus xylariae. Next base: position 12,633 of record JAQFXN010000165.1, on the reverse strand, counting down.
CATACGTTTATTTTATTTAATTTAATGTCTCATTTCGTGTATTTAATTAGGATTAGAGAAATAAAATTATGGCTTATTTTTGTTTTGTTTTTATTTTCTCGTTGTCTTTCGTTTCTGTCGGTTATCATAACTAATCAAATATTAATAATTAACTGTAAATACATTTTTCCTATAATCAGGTTTATTCTGCATATGAGTTGAGAGAAAGAACTGAAAAAACAAAACAAAAATTCAGATTTCATTCGTCAATATCTGTGCGGTTATCATAAAAATGATACACAGAATAGTAAAAAGTTTATTAACTTTTTTGTTGAGTTTATAGATATTGGAAAAGTTGCAAAAATTGATTTGAGATTAAAAAACCAATTTTTTCTAAAAAAATACAATATTTTATTTGAAATATTACCAAAAATTTCTTGTTTTTAAAATAAAAAACAAATAGTACTGAAACAAAAATATTTAATAGAAAAAAATCCATAAAATATTAATTAGAATTTTAAAATATTTTATTGGAGAAAAAGACATAATTAAAAATATATTTTAATGGATATCAATATAATTGCATATTATTTAGTTTTTAAGAGAAATGTATATAAAAGTCAGGGAAGGGATGGACAATACAGTCCGGAATAACCCCTATGATTTTGGCCAACCCCCCTCTCACCCTAGTTCGCTCGTAAGGCAACTTTGAGAATTTGAGATATTCTTATAGAATTGATCATAATTTGCCTAAATTCTCGCGAATTCGTCGAAATTCTGTTAAATTATGTCATTCTTAATTAAATTCTGCAATAATTTGAATATTACGAAATACCTCTGTCCAAAATTTGATAAATTTTCCACGTCTGCCTGGAATACCCCTCCCCTGACATATTTCCGAGACCAATACTCTGACATACTTCCCTGTGCCCATCTCTGATTAAAGTTGAACAAATAATTTGAATAACAAAATATTTTGTTTACAATTGATATAAAATATTGAATTAACTGAATCTAATCTATGGTATGGTTGTATTGGGACATATAGGTGGCCAGTGATAAGTACGTTCACGTCCAGACTAAGTCAAAGATATTTAATGGCAACCCATCGATGGCCGAGACAACCGACTTCATAATGGCCACCCATTCCATAATTAGAGATTCAGAGAATAGCTGTTCATCGGAGACCTCGTCATCTCGTGGCGGCACTCCCAGTCCCATAACCACCAGCACCTGGTCTGGCAATCCCACCTTCGCCAGCACTATAGTCGCCAACAGTGGCTCCAGTGGTCAGATGGCATCAGCCAACTGTAACTCATCCACAAATAATCTGATCTCTTCTATTAGTTCTAATTTGCTCACTGGTAATGAACGCACACTTACTTTTTTTTACTTAATCACAATAAATCTCTTTAACTTCGATACTATTTTTCAAATATTTTTTATTTAATTTTCTGATTTTCTTGGGATAAAAAATATATTTCATTTGTGTAAATATTTTCCCCGTATTTTCTTCTATTGATATTTAATTTAATATTTAATATAAATATCGATAAAAATGTTTTTTTTCTTTTTAATTATTTAGATTTTTTTATACAAAATAGTAATTAATTCTTCAGTTTTGTGATATAATACTGACTTTCCTCTAGTTTTTCACTCTCACGCGAATAGTGGAGTGATTTTCAGAAATAAGTCAATTAATAGGGTTTCTATAAAAGATTAACAAAAGTTTTTCACCTCAAGTGAATGATGCGAAGGTCATTTTAGAAACTTGCAAGTTGCTTGATTTTCCATAGAGCTTAATGAGTTTTTAACCCATTTCTTGATTTAAGAACCCCTTTCTCGTGAGTGGGCCAAGAATGTGTCGACCCATCCCTCCTCCCTGTTCAGTACAATTGAGTTCAATCAATACACAATTAATAGTAATTAATTAATACCCTTTCGATATATTAAGTGTTAAAGGATTTGGATTTCAGAAATTTTTTTCCTCGAGTGGACCCGGCATATGTTGATGACCTGTTCAATTTAAGTTTGAAACAATTACTCGTCATTCTTGTATTTTTGATAACTTTCCTCTTTTAATATTATACATTAAGTCATGTGATGTGTACTAAAACACAAATACTGTATTAATAGTTTTGTCTAATATAGTGAATAACCTATTGATGAGGTTTACTCTCAAAATTCAAAACAAAAACAAGATTTTTGTTTCAAATTAATTGGGGATTAATTATTAATTCTTTGGGAAATAGTTGTGAAGTTTTTGTTTCAATTCATTTATATTTTTTATACTTAACTTAAACCACAGGTTCTTCGATATCGACACCGCAGACAATGACGGGTCCGGTTATATACGCCAACACACAGACTGGTATGATATCGACGACACCATTCCCTCCATTCCCGGCACTGTCACCGAGCAATGTGTCGGACTTTTCACTGAACGACTGTTTGGGCATAAGTGAAATGTTTCCGTCGAGTTCTGTCTCGTGGGATAACTACGACACCAATAGTCAGGAATCACAACAACAGACAAACACTACGACATCAGTGCAAACAGTGATGGCGTCGACCGCTTCGATCAACAGCACTGCGGCCACCGGTATATACACACCTGTGTCCACACCGCCCACTCTTATGTCGGCCACCGGTGGTCATCAGCAGCAGACGTCTCAGACAATGTCACCCCTTTGTGCCTCATCGCCAACAGTGGCTAATCTGGTCAGAAGTCCGTCGAATCCCTCTCCACAGTCAATGCAACAGAACTATAATCAGAGTTCCAGTGCTTACGACAACAAATTAGAAGACTATTCGCCTCAGAGTAACACATCTTCGGCGACACATAAGTTGAGGAATTTGCTGACTCACGGCTTGTTCTCATCCGAAGAGGCGGACAGTTCACCAATGATTAAGAAAGAGCCGGGTCTTCAGGGCGACAATATCCTAAGGGAACTGCTGGACCAGGAGGACGACGTGCCTGAGATGTCGCTGACCAATACGCCAAACGCGCCCCCATCTGTGCCACAGCCGACCACTCCGTACAGTGAGAATTCGTGTCCGGGAAGTGTTGGAAGTGATAAAAAGGTGGCCAATAATAACAATATGTTGCGAATGCTTCTCAACGACGACGACGTCGGGAAGCGGTCGGAGATTCGCAAAAATCATGATTTAGTCGAACAGTTGCTCAAAGATAACGAACACAACAGAGACCCGAATAGCTTTCTCTCCCATTTCAAGAAAGAACCCATCGATTCGAAGCGTAATTCAATACTCATTTAATTGATTTAAATATTCTTTTCTTTTTTCTAATTTATTTACACAAAAACCAATTCATTATTCCTTTTGAATCAATCCATAGATTAGTTTATTTCTGTTCTTGACTTACAGTACATTCAATTCAGATCCCAATGACTGATAAAGTATTTGTTTATTTTTCTTTTGTGCCTCTCTTTTCAAAACATATCAGATTTCATAAAGAAAATTGATATTTCAGTCTTATCTCAAGTGAACAAAAAAATTAGTTAATTATCTGAAATCAACTAAAAGACTAAGAAATCTGAGGTTAAAATTAATTCCACAATAAATATCTAATCAAATCAATCGTTCAGTTATTTTAAATTTCAATCAAAAACTATTGGATTTGTTTTTATATTCAATTAAATGCTAATAAATTATTGTCCGATCCCTTACTAACCCTTTGGCACAAATATTAATCATTTCTATTCATAATTTGGAGTATTTTTAATTTAAAATACATTTAATGGTCAAAAAAAATTGACTAAAGATTAGGCATTGATTAGTTTGCATTTAAAACAACACATAAATCCCTTCTCTTATCGCACAAACACATGAATTTATTTTTGCTTTTAATCCCATTTTTCATTACGACTATTAAACGATTGCATAGATTTTAAAATGTCTTTGTCTTCGTTTATGTCATATACAGCCTGTTCTGCGTCGTCATCACTACCGACGAGTCTCAACGAAGTAATGGCCAATTCTATGGCTAACAAACGTAAATCAATTGACGAAACGTCCACTCATTACGAACCACAAACACAAGACATGAAGAGACCGGCGTCTGTGGCCGGCATTGCGTCCAATGGTTGTCATCAGCCGGCGCTGTTGGCCGGACAGAACCCTATGTTGGCCTCTATGTTGGCGCGAACGCCCACTTCAGTGCCCGAAGAGATATCTATTCCGACATCTATTATATCTCAGACTCCGGACGCAAAACTTCCCCGAAATCTGGAGAAGAAACTGATTCCGACTCCATTACATCCACATCCAGTCCAACAATCTGGTCAAGTGTCACAATCAGGCGGACAAGTGATCTTTACTTCGGTGGCTTCGAGTACAGGAACGCCACAGTCTTCACAGCAAATGATGGTTCCGATTGTGACTAATGTCTCACAACTCAGGCCTCAACAGGTCTTTAATGTATTCTAAATTCGTTTTATATTTGTTTTGAATTTTTGTTTGTTTTTTATATTAAATAAACTAATGCTTTGTTTTGTCTGAACCACAGATGCATTCGTTCCAACCCAGTCCTCAACGCTTACAAATCCAACCACAAGTACAACAAACCATACGATTACAAGAAATACATTTACAACAAATTGGACCGCAATCTCAGCCCCCGGTCGGCCACCAACTGGTCCATCAACAGCAGCAGCAGCAACAACAACAGCAGACACAACAACAAAACTCATCGAATTTCTTAAATCGAATACTGTCTGACGGCGGCCAAAGTCAACAGCAGGCAGTCAGGGCTTTGATGGTTCAACAACAGCAGCAGCAGCAGCAGCAACAACAACAACAACAGTCTGCACAACAACCCCAGACTCCAGTGGCGGCGACAACACCTCAAACGCCACTACAGGTGCAGCCCTTCTATCAACAACAACCGCCACAACTGGGGCTATCGCAGCAGCAGATGAGTCAACAGTCACTTCAGGCACAACTTCAGTCCGCATCCAATCCGCCGCAGCTCTCTTTTGAAGAGTCGGCGTCCGATCCCTACCTGTCCTCCATTCTGGACGACTTCATAAGTATGCAACAGGAGATGAATTTAGACCTTCCCTCAAGACATAGACAAACCCCTGTTCAGCAACAAAGCGAAGACGTTATGCTTTTGCGTATACTGGAGGAAGTGATAGAGCCGTCGGCACCCAATGTGGCCACACCTACGGCACCAGCGGCTCCGGTCGATCTCAATGAGCGAATGGCTATCTCTGCCATTCAAAAGCAACTGATGAGCTTCGAAGTGACAACACCGACCTCTCCCAATGTGGTCACCACTCCTTTCGGTCCCGTAACGTCTGCACCCGTACATAGTTATCAACAGATTCCACCCCCGGCCTACACGACCACCACTTATGGCCAACAGATCCAGAACTCTGCTCAACAGGTAATTCATTGATTGAATGGAAAACTTAATGAAAATCTTTAATAATTAGTAAATAATTTTGAAATCCTTTATCGGAAAAATTCAAATCTATTTATATAAAAGTTAATTAAAATTCTCAAAATTCAATAAACGAAATAAACATTTTTCACTGAAACTTAATTACAATGAAAAATAAAAGTTTTATTAATCAAATTAGGGTTTAATCAAAAATAAATTTGAATTATTTTTTCGATTTAAGTATTTTAATATAATTTAAATATTTTTATTATTTTTGTTTTTAATTATCCAATACTTAATGTGAATATCTATTGGCTATTGAACAGAACGCACCTCCACCTCAGGCCAACTTTCAACTGCAACCCAGACCTCAGGCGCCACGCATGCAAAAGCCACGCCAACAATATCTGCCCCAAAACATGCAACTGAACCCGAATCTGACACAAGTGGCGGCACAGGTGAAGTCGGCCCAAATGACACCACAAATGCGGCGATCGTTGGCCGAACGCAAAATGATGGAACAGCAGAAACGACTTCTGGCCCAACAGTCACAGCAGCAGATGATTCCTCAAACGCAACAAACGGAGACAATGAGTTTCACTGGTTTTCCCGAAAATATGTCAGAACTGCTCAACAATTCTGTCGCACCCAATGTCGCGCTTACAGTCAAGCCTCGGGTCGGCCCACAGACACCACAACCCGACGCCTCACAGCTGTCGCCTCGATATGCGATCCCTATAACCAGTGTCTCTTCACCACTACCTCAGTCTCCGGCGCCGCAACTGAGTCCTGGCCCTCGGGCGCCCTTCTCGCCGGCACCACAGAGCCAACAGTCATATCCTAGTCCTTCGGGTAACAGTTATCCGACCGCTAATCAGCACAGAATGTCACCACACTTTGCGTCGTCGCCATCCCCGGCCAATACTGGACCGCATTCGCCACTAATGCAAATGTCGCCCCAAACCAACACTTGGTCTCAACAGCCAAGACCTCAGCAGATGTCCCAAAACAGTCAGCAAGTGATACAACAGTCCAGTCAGAACGTGTCCCTTCAACAGACCAACCCTATGCTCAATGCACAGCTCTCGGGAATGGCCGGTATGTTCGCCACTAATGCAGTATTAATTCAGTATTAGTTTAATATTAGATTCAAATCTAAATTAAGGTTTTATATCAAATTTGTTTCATGTCTTCGAATTTTGTTTTATTTTTTAAACAAAATATTTGAAACATTTTTCTTATTTTTCCTAATCTTTCACTTATTCTGTATTTTTGAATCGATTTTTTGTGAATATATTTCAAGTGTTTTATATATAAAATGCTTTTTTAGTGAAATATGAGTTTTTATCTCTTTTTGTTGTGTGAAATGATTGACACAATTTGTTTCACTGTTTCCAGTGTTGGCTTCTCTGACAACAGATTCTTATCGATTAAATCGCGTTTTTTTCTCTATTTTTTCTGTCGATAACTCTTTTTAACAGATTTTCTATATTTTTATTATATATTGTCTATAGTTTTTATGGCATTCCTTTTTATTGCGTTTTCACATGTCATTCAATCCAAGAGTTCAGTTATCTGTCATTTCGATGTCATCAACACTGCTCTATAGTTATAGCCTATTATTGAATTTTGCTCTGTGTTTATGACCGGCGCTACGAAAACTCCTATTCAATGATCTTTTTTTAGATGCTATTCATTGTCTACTAATGTGTTATACAATACAATAACTGAACAAATAATAAGAATATTTGAACACAAACTTCATTATTATAAATGCATTCACATATCGATACTCTTTATTCATCTATTTATTCATATTTTGCCCAATTTTTTCGCTTTAATTCAATTTATTTCTGCGAAATTGCTTTTAAATAATAATTTAGGAATTATTTAAATCTTTTTTTATTTGTTTTTATTTATTACTGCAATAAAAAAGACTTTTAAGCAAAAAACGTATTTTAATTACAATATTATAATTTGTTTTACGACTCTTTTAATAGGAAATGGCCCCTCGTATCAGAGCACAGGTCAAAGGTTTGCTCCCCGTGCAATGCGTGCTGCGGCACCGCCACAGCCCCGAAACGCCCGTAGCTCTCCCTATCCGGAACAGTTTGGCCAACAATTCAGCCAACAGTCTATTGCACGGCCGCAGCGAATGAATGTCAGTTCCATACCATCGCCAATGAGAGTGAATTCGCCCCGATTTCCAAACGAGACATCTCTGCCTTCGCCTAACTATCAGAGCGTTCAGACCTATTCTCAATCCACAGATCAGTTCAACTTTGATCAGACATTCTCGACAAACAATAGTCAACCGCCGACTCCACAGTCGTCACAACAACAGACGGATCGGTCGCGCAATAACTCGGGTATGATTTCAGACTACGCCCGACAGGAGTTGCGAAGTCTAGTTAGCGGTCGAACACAACAACAGCAACAAATCCAAAGCCAACCGCAATCATCACAACAGCAACAGTTGTCGCTGTCCTCCCAGTCGTTGTCGCTGTCGGCAGATCTGGATATGTTTGGCCTCTTGTCGGACAACAGCGACGACTTCACTCAAGGATTGCTCAATATTGGCGGTGACAACAGCTCTGGTATTCATTCTCCCGTTTCTCATCTCAACCTCAATATGAATAGGAATACAATGGTATGTGTGATCCGAAACAAACGAATCAATTTATTATTTGGATTTGATTTCAAGAATTCTTTTTCTGAAAAACTTAAGAAAATATATTTTTCGAGAGAAGAAAAATTCTTTCGACATTTAGTTTTCACTTTATTTTTAAAAAAATTGTTTTCACGCATCGATCACTTGAGTGTGAATTGTATTGAATTAATTTCGATTGCATTCACACGAGATATTCGATGCAATACTAAAAATGAGAGCCAAAGTTCCACTTTTTAATGCCATTTCAATGCATTACCAAATACTAAGATTTGGCTACAAATCCAATGATTTATTTAAAACAATTTTGAGTTCAATATTAAAGCCGAAATATTTCTGTTATAATTAATTTTGTTTTTGTTTTCCTGCACTTATAGGACGATTCGAAGCCAAACGATCAAAAGAAGAGTCTTCTCCAACAGTTGCTATCAGAGCCCTCATAACAGAAATGGATATTTTTTATAATCTATTGAATTGGAAAACCCAAACACAATATATATTAAAAGTATATTTAAATTATATTCTTCTCCAAAATCAATCGCAAAATATATTTTATTTTGAGAAAACACTGACTGCAAAGAGAGAGACATTTATTTTGCTTAAAAAAACTAAAAACACATTTTAAAACATTAAAAAGAGTCGGAAAACGTCTAAAACAATCAGAAATTGTTATTAAATTAATTATACATATAAATGAAATACAAAAATATTTTTTCGACATTATATTCAAAGACATCGCGCACTCAATAGATTACTGAATGAAAACTTTGGAAACGACACCAAAAAAAAAAACACTAATTAAAAGACAGTGAAATTAATTGTGGATTTCTCTATAAAATTTTCGACTGTTTTTGCTCTTATTTTCTTCGATTGTGATAAAAGTGATACAATTTTTTTTTGTTTTTCTTCCTCTTCTTTGATGAGTAAAAAAAAATAAATAAAATAAAAACGAAAAATAAGAAGAAAAAGCAGTTAATAAACAGTGCGTTCAATGAACTGGTCATCCAATTGAATGGACAGACAATAAATTGAATCAACAGTTAGTTTTGAAAATTTAATTATTTGTTTTTGTGAAGTGGTTTTGACACAAATCCCGTTGTGTTATATAAAAAGTACAAATAAGTTAATAAAATTGAATATATTTTTTGGGAAAAGTGTATCGGATTTTGTTGTAGTGTTTGTGAGCGAAACACTTGAACCGATTGAACACTAGTTTTCTGAATATATATTTAAATTAAAACCTTTAATATACTCGGGATTTGGGAGAAGTAGTGCTAAATTCGGAGAACTGTTTAAATAAATATATCTATAATCCGAGCGAACACTTGAATTTCAAACCCTCCAAACCAACCGATAATTAATGGATTGTCTATATCTGTGCGCGAAATAACTGTACAAATACTAAATCAATGAACGGAACCGATTACTAATTCGAGTGACAAAACATAATTAATTGATTGAATAGAATATTCTGTTCTTCGCTGAGAAATGACTATACATTTCACTAACAAAACAAATGGATTTATATTATTTGTGACATTTAATGATTGAATGAATTATTAATCTTTTTTTGTGGACATGAATTCAGAAAACAAAAATCAATATCTTATATATCCATCCCTTCCATTCAAAAAACACAATAACATCTTCTGTTCTGTTAAGAGACGAGAAATTTATTGATTATTATATGTATTGAGAAATAGAGAAATCGTTATATATTTTTTGGTTTTTTTATTATTGAAAATAATTTGAATGAAGAATAAAAAAAGAAGAGTTAAATCTGACGAAGAATATGAAGAAATTGTTATTTAATATGATATCAAAAAACAATTATTTATAAAAAAACAGAAACAACTTTAAACTCAGGAATATTTGAAAAACATTTTTTTGTATGAAAACAATTTATTTTGATTTTAATAAATTGTTTTTTGGCTGCCATTTAAATGAAGAATTCAAACATTTTTTAATTTATTAATAAATTCATAGAAAAAAAAACAGAAGAAATACAACAAAAAAATTGTTTCGATTCGACGCCTGAAAAACGACGAAATTCTTAAAACACTGCCTAATATTTTAGGTCTAATTTACACCAAAATTATATTTAAATTATTTATAATTATTAAACAATTGCCGCAAATTTCCATCATTTTCTTCAAACGCTTAGTATTTTTCTCTCTCTTTGATTCTTCAATAATAATAAGATTAATATTAATTGAAAATCCAATCAATTTATTAAATATTAACTGACTTTATCTCAACCTTTGATTTATACAATACCAAAGTCAGGACAAGTAGTAACTAATCAGAAGAATAGACGAGAAGAACACACATACCATGTTATCACTGAATCACTTGCGCCGCAAAGAATTCACCGAAACTTTTTTGGTTTTTATTGATTCGTATTTTATTTTTATCTCCAATTCTTCATAATTATTATTAATTAATATAATTATCGGAAATCATATATTAAACTATATTTTGTTTGCATAATATATTTGATTATTGCGTATAAGAAAAACAACTCAAGAATTGTTAAACAAAACAAATATAAATCGTTTTTCTCAGACATCACATCACAATATAATTTACTACAAGAAAAACAACACATTTTAATGGAAATTGTTTTCTTGAATTTAGTGGTGCTTTAAATCATATATTAATTGATTGATTGATATATTGAAACAAAAAATTTATTAAAATATATATATATTCGTAGAAAACATAATATTCTATTGAATTATAAGACAAATAACTGAATAGACTTTTTAACACTTAATCCACACCTAATCCCCACGCGATTGGAGTCAAAAGCGTTTTGTTTTTTCCTACAATTTTGTGCTTTAATTATAATTTAAAATCTAATTATTGACTGAAAAATCCGATGCAAAAGAGGAATGGATTTGGAATTCTTTAAAAAACAAAGAAGAGTTGCGAAGAATTAAAAGAATTTATTCGAAGAATTCGATGTTTCAGTTGATTCCTATCAGAAGACAAGTGAAGAGAAAGAGAATTAAATAAAAAAGAAGAATTTATATCGACTTTTGATGAGAAAGAAGTGAAAAATATATATATTATTATTGATTACTAATTGTTTTTTCAGATTTTAATTGTTTTTTGCCGATTGATTAATATATTTTATATATATTTATAATTATTTTTGTGGTCATATCTTAAACACACATAGAGTTCCCTAAAAGAGAAACCGAAAGAGAATGCGTTGAAATATATATTTTTTGTGCTCTTATTTCTATATAACATATATTTAGATATATATAAAGAATTTGATTGAATGTTGACTTTTATTAATTAAAAAATATTTGATTAGAGTTTTTTGATGAGAAAAGAGACAGAGATTTGTTTTCTTTAAGTTTTATTTTTTAACATTTATTTAGTTTTTTTTGAACAATAATTTTAAGTGAAAGACAAATACCATTAATTTGAATGACAACTATTATGAGAAACAGATTATTCATTACATAAAAAATACTAAAAACCAATATATAATTATTTTTTTGATAGTTTTTTCCCGCGTCTTTTTAAAAAAATGTATATAAAAGATATTATAAATATTTGTTATTTATAATAATTGATTGACTGATGAATTTGATTCACAGAATATATTTCAGAAGAAAAATGTAATAATTTTTTTCCTCTCTTTTCGCACATATTTTTTTATTTAAAATTGTTTTGACTTTTTTTGTTAGATTTTCTCTTTTTTTAAATATTAATTATAAGAAAAACAGTTTTCTATAAATTAGAGCAAAAAAAAGTTTATTTTTTCAGTCGAATCACAGAATTCCCGGATTCTTGAAGTTTATGTAAAATATTTTTAATATCTTATGTTTGACTTTAATTATTTAATTTTAATTTAGTTTTCGATATAAATAATCGATTAATAATTTATTTTTATTTATTATCAAAAAAATATGTCGTATTTTACCGGAAAATAATTCTCAAATCAATTATTATTACATTAAATGCAGATTTTTTTTTTTTTGCACCAAACGGTGAAAGAATTTTTAATCCTATTTATAGTTAATCTTCTGTTAAAATAAGTTATTAAATGATTTGAAATTAACACAAAAAAGTGAAAAGAATTTTATCTGTGATTTCACACTAAAAAAGACTATTTTATAGAGAGATTCCTTCAAATCCTTATTTAATGAGCTTTTGAATTGAAACATAATTTTTTTCTACTTTTTTGCTCTAATTCTCGAAATATTTTTCTTATAGTTTTTGTTTTATTTGTATAGAAATAAAAAGAAGAATTGATTTTTTTGTGTTAAATAAGAAAAAAATAGTACAAAGTTTTTTCAATTATATATTTCGCTTACAGTTCATTGAGAAACATGAAAACTAATTATTATTATATTATTGATTATTATTAATAATAAATATTATTATTTTTATTGTTTTAAATATTTTACATATTTTTCACTTCAAATTCATTGAGAAATACAAGAGAAAAAAGAGTTTAAACTAACGTTTGGTTTAGAAATACAGAAGAAAAAAGAGAGAGAAAAAAGTAACGATTGCTTAAAGACTTTCCTAAAGAATATTACAATAATTGAAGAATATT
>JAQFXN010000164.1:0-27696 GCA_034693365.1 Liacarus xylariae | reverse complement strand
ACGTATAATATTATAATAAAATATGAAAAAATGTATTAATTTTTCTCAATCTTTTAAAAATTCATTATTATTCTCAGAAATTACAGCCAATAGATTCATTGAAATGTAAAAGAAAATTATTGAGCTTTTTATGGACTAAAGTACAAAATTTTTCCAATTTTTCATTTTTAATGTATTTTAGAATATTTTTATTAAAAATGCTTAAACTAAAGCAAAATATTTTATGTTCTTATTATAAATATAGAAATGTTGTTATAATTTCTCTTTTTATGTTTCAGTTTTGTCAGTCATAGTATGCGTTAATTTGAGATTTTGCTTCAAATGTCATATAAAAGCACGAAATTGTCTATAACTACAACACCAGTTATGCCACCGAAAAAAAACTTACACTCAAACTGTTGTGTCAAAGAAGTACTACTTCTTCACTGAATGGGAAATGTCTTCTAACAAATAATTTGTGTTAAAACTGCTTTATTGCTCAACTACTCGATGCCGATCACAAAATAAATGGTTTGCTCTCTCAAAGTGTTGGTCAAAATGAAAAATGTATTGAAAAACGATTGAAAAGATTGAAAATATAAAAATAGTATAACAATATCATATCTCATCAAAATAAGAGTTTAGCCATATCTCAATACTATTGAAACGATGCTATTGTGTTTGGCCATCAAAATAAAGATAAATTCTATAGATTTTAAGTGAAAACTAAGATATTCGCTATTAATATATAAGAAATCAAATAATTAATAAATAGAGAAAAACGGGAAAAAACTTTATTTGAAGAAAAAAAATTATCTTTAATTAAAAAAAAAATAATTAAATTCCTGCCATTTTTGTCAATTGATTTTTGTAGAAATGTTAACACAATTTAATGATTAAATGATTTTTGTTTTATCAGTTGTAGGAAAAAACATGAAAAATGAAAACAAATTATATAAATTATAAATATATTGTTATATTATATTATTTATAAAATTTTAAGTTTAATTATTATATATTTTAATTGTTTAAAAAAATTACAATTTTTCGAAGTTCTTAACAAATGTACGGATGCTTTAGGATAACAGCGCTTAGAAAACAAAGACATATGAATAACTCTTTTTTAGATAAATCTTTAATTAATTCTATATGACGTTTAGTGAATAGAATTAAAGTTACAAATATTAGCAGCTGTTATGGTCTTCCTTTTGGAATAAATTTTTTAACAAAAAAAAAACTATATTTATTAGTAATTTTTTCTTTCTTATTAAATAAATTCATATCTTATGAACCGTTTTAATAGCTATTGGATTCGTTGGTTTTAAGCATCGCTATTATTGATTAAAATAAGAAAATAGCAAAATATTGTATAAAATATATATATATAAAAAAAACACTGAATTGTGTTTAGAAACTGATGTCGAAAAAAGTCTTCACATATGAAGTCTAATAAACAAGTTATGAAACAACGAATGTTCTGCAATAGAAACAGATTATGATATTGTGGTAAAAGATCTCTAATATAGAGTATATATAATGTTATGTCAAAAAGTGATAAAAAGTCGAAATCAATAATAACGAAGAAAATAGAATCTGTTGTCCAATAATTCATTTCTCTTTCCCTTCCTATTCTGTCCTCAGCTGTTCTCTCTCTCTCTCTCCCTCTCCCTCTCCCTCTCCCTCTCCCTCTCCCTCCCTCCCTCCCTTCTCTCATCATTTCTTTTATTTCGTTTATTTCATTAAATTTTTATATTCTATACAATAAATCGATTTAATAGAATAGAGTTTTAAAATTATATATAATAATAGAGAACTGAGTGAATATTACACAGAAATGATCGACAAATAAGTCATTGCTATAGCTATAGAATAGTATATAGAATATAGTGTTCTGTTGACCCCATCAAAAAAGAGGATAACATATATCATAAAATAAATGACAGTTCGAAAAAAGAAAGATTTTCTTTACTCAAAGATATGAAAAATTCCAAACGATTACATCAAATTTGAGAAATTAAGACATAAATTTGAAAATTATTTGCATATAATATTGCTTAACCTAATAAATGTGTTGCACTTGTATTTTATATTTTATACAATATTCATAAATCGATTCCTATATTTGTCAACACGTGTGTCATCTCATATAATATTTGAGTATATTTTTAGATTCGAGTTGAATATCTCCTGAAAAATCTCGGACCCGAGCATAACGTCATTGGAATAACAATTACTAATTCATATCTCTAGAGATTTAATGACATTTTGGTTCCGCTGTTTATGCACTGAATTCAGTGCATAAACCATAGAAAAACCTCTTTTGCATAAAAAAAAAAATTTATCGATTCCTTAATCATAAACTCGATTCATATATTTTCTCATTTCTACGAACATTTGTTAGATTTGAAGTAATCTCTTGTTTTAGCAAATTTATGCTACAATTATATGTTTATCTGTTTGGGTCATAAATATTTGATATTCACGGCTCACAACATATGTATTTCAATGTCATTCAATGCTATATTTATGAATAATTTAGAAATAATAGAGGATTCAGGCTATTCTCAAATGAAAAGGAAAACAGGAAATTTTTTAACTAGAGGTAATTCTAAAACTGAATCGATTTAAAAATTATCAGATTATTACTGACTATTACTTCAGTTTGTTATTTGATGTTTTGCCACAATTTAGTTGTAATAAATGAGTCAATTTGTGAAATAATTTATTTGAATTACAGTTTATTTATTGGAATTATTGAGATTTGAACGACAAATAATGAATTGACTGTTCAATCAATAGATAATTTGATTTGTGTAACAATGTTAGCGACATTGGGTCCAAATATCCCCTCAAAATCAGTGGTTTAGGAATTGTTTGTGACATAAGTTTAAAGTGATATCTAATGGAAAAGAGAGGCAATGCTTTAGATAGGGATGAAAATGGTTGTCAATTGAGGACTGGATTTATAAGTGTGTGATTCACACATTCTTCACATCAATCTCTGCACACATTTTTCCAATTGATTTCATTTCATTGACTATGCATTGAGAAAATATAATTTATTTTTGTACAAAATTTATTTGAAATTTGATCAAATGCTATAAGTCTTACAATAAAATCATAAATATTACCAATGAATTACTCATTGAATGAATGTCTTGAATAGAATTTATAGAAAGGCTCAGACAATAACTAACTGACTGAAGAACACTACATAAGAGGATTGTGCGAGAGATAGAAAAGAAGAATTGAATGAACCAACAGAGAGGCAGAAGAGGGAGGGAGGGAGAGAGAGAGAGAGAGAGAGAGAGAGAGAGAGAGAGAGAGAGAGAGAGAGAGATTTTCGGGAAAATCAATAGTTTTTGTGACGTAATGTACGCCAAATCACTAGACCTTTGATAGTGAATAGAGCTATAGTAAAGCCAATACAATATGCAATGTAAGTGCAAGAACAGCAACTATAATCCAAATTAAAGCAGTGCTGTATTATAACGTCCACAATATCTGAGACACGAGATTTGCATTTGTGCTGAAATGCATTCAGATTACGCCCAAAACTTCAAATAAGATTTTCTGATTGGCATTAGTGTCCAAACCAACAAAATATTATTTCTTATTAGATATGAATTTATAATTTAATAGAATAAAAAGATGAAGAAGTATTAAAAAATTTGTCTCTAAAAATGGGTGCGGATGTGAAGCCTCGCCAACAGAGATTTGGTTTAGTGGTTAAAGCAGTGCTATTTTGGCTCCAATTTGTGGCAATCGATGGATACAGTTCTGACTTACTTTCAGTGCCCGAACGCATACCCATCGGTAAGTGAATTCTGAGCTAATTATCATTAATTTTAATAATTGTCGGATCAATAATATTCGGGTTATTAGAAAAGAGAGAGTAATATAGAGAAAGAGTAAAAAAAGCTACGAATTAAAAACTCATCAATTTTTAAGCTATGCCTTGAAATTATTTGGGCGTAGACTGAGTTACGGTAAAAAGGTTTGAAAAGGTTAATCACATTCTGATCCGCATCGACGACACCTCTGCACGGCTTGAGTACCGTTCATTCAAAGTTTACATATCTTTCACTCTTATTATTCTTCTTTTTTTTCATTTATATTGAATAAATTTTTTAACGCTTTCTTATTATTATTACTGTATTATTATATATAAATAAATATGTACTTTCTACTATATTTTTTGTCTCAAGTCTTAAATTTACACAAAGTTGTTAAAAAATTTGAGTTTATTTGTGTATTGTTTGACATTATGTACAAAACGTTGATGTGTTTCGGTCATCAAATGCAATGAATTTCAATTTTGTTGTTTAATTTGTATTTAAGACAGTGTTTGGGTTAATGGCAAGAATAGCCACCCGAGCGCACACTCATAATAAGTTGTGTAAACAATTCCTTTAACCACATATACCGTCTATTTTATTCGAGTGATAACTGACTCGTAATTCCAAAAGCTTTTTCGCTTCCTTTGCCTCTATTTAAATGAATTCTGTATTCCTTATTAAGTATTTGTAAGCGAAAGCTAAACAACTCTCTGAACAACATTTTAATTAACATAAACTGAATAGTAATTCGAGACAACTCTTAAAGCCATTATTCAAAAGCATTGAAAAGAATACAGTATTGAATGTAATGCTGTGTTACTAATTCTGAATTCATATTTTATATATCTATGTATAGTATGTATAGGAGAATAGAATATAGTATTATATGTTTGTATACCATTGTATGCATCGATAAACAACATTAAACAGTCTTTTCAACAACAAAAATTATGACATTATGCTGTAGTCACAGACATTGACAACACTAGTAATGTCTATTTTGATATGAATAGTGAACAAAAAAATTATATAATTAGTTGCAATAGAATACGAGTGAGTAATGGCCCAAACGATTAATTCCATTGACCAGTTGTAATGTGTGTGCTCTACAGGGGAGACAGCTTTCCGTCAGACTATAATTCCGATTCAGATTCTGTAGTCCCTTATGTTTGTGACACTGTCTGTGCACTCAATGAATGCGCCCAACAATCACATCAATAAACACATCCGACTCTACGCTAAGCCTCGATAGACATTGACTTTAGTTCGAATGCAATCCATGGAAAACATATAATATAATGTTTAAACAGTTCGCACAATAAGACGATATCGAGATATTAAGCCTGACTTTGACATTAAACACAACTCTAGACTCTCATCCGTGACATAACTGATTGGCTGCCACTAAACCATAAGATAATTCATTTATTTTTGAATTTAAGTAAAAATAAAAAGAATTCAATTGAAATTCTATTTTATCATTAAATCAAGTCTTAAACGATTGAAAATTCAATAGAATTTAATTATAATTTTATATTTAAATGTTTTTTACGAATGCAAAGATTGAAAAAATAGAAATAAAAAGAAAAATGATCCGAATGTTGTTGGCATGCATTCCCGTCCACTTCTTATTTAATATTCATCTGAAATGTTATGTTATATAATATATAAGTTTCAATATTTGATACCATTTTTCATCATCAGTCCAGCGGTGAGAGGGGTTTGCTTTTCAATATTTCACTGAACTATAGAGTATGTAATACAACACAACTGGAAATATTGATTAAATTCAGTGTTTGATATGTTGGACAAAACACTCAAACTATTCTAGTTTTTATTATTAAAACTTTCGATTTAGGGCTGCAAAAAGCATTCACAAATTGAACATTAAGTGAAAGCATATATGGGTTGCATTCTTTGTAACATTATTAAAAACTCAACAATGTTTACAGTTTGTTATTCTTATCATGGAAACTGCAAATTGCAATAAAATTTCAAAATTACACATCATTTGATATAAATGATTAAGAACTTTATTAAATATTCTTTTTAAAAGATATTGTAACCAATACCTGCAGAATGCGAATAGTTCTAACTTTATTATCCCATATCATGTCATCATAAGTGATACTCTTAATCCATTTTCTATTTAGTATAGAATCATAATTTTTTTATTATTTCTAAATGTCATATTATACTTGTATTTTGAGCTTTTAAAACGTGAATAATTGAATAATTTTGAAATGAATTAAACAATGAGAGCCAAATCATTATTCGGTCAACTGATCCGGAATAAGGCTTCGAATGTTTTGAAATTAATCAAATAATAATGAATTACTGAAACATCAGACAAAAAAAATTTATGATCCCGTGAACATTAAAGGCCCAATAGTGAATTGTTATGGAAAAAATGTTTTATCTTAAACAAATCCCATTAGAATATAAGTGTCCCGTCAATAGTGTATTACAACTCCCCTAATAACTATTCACAGGCAGTAATTTTATGGATGAGATCACCTGATGGTACTTTTATTTCTCTGCATTTGGTTCAACAAATTCATGAGACCATAGCAACTAAAAAAATAGAGACACCGATAGAATTGCAATATTAATCAAATAATGGACAATATTCTTGGGTTTATTTAATCATAAAATTTGAATTTTTATTTAAATTGAATATACATTACATTCTATTAGTATAAATCAATTTCTATACTGACAACTCTTTTATGTCTAAAAAAATCGAAATTCCATTATTTTTTTATAAATCTTTTGAAAACTTTAATAGCCTTAAAAAGTCTAAACTTTTTTTAATACATTTAAACATTCTCTCTATCATTATATACTGATTTGTGTTGTCTTATCATAAGGTGCTCTCTTCCCTCACGGCAGCAATCATTTGCCAACTATATTCAAGCAGACAATACATCGGCACAACTCCAATGCCTCGCTTAAGTTCATTGTGGAGACCGCATCAGAATTTGTTGATCATAACGATCCGACTCGTGTTGTTCGACAGCGTAAGTGAAATAGTATTTCGGTCTCAACTAAACTTATAGAGCAGTAAAACAGTCTAATGAGTGAAAGTGAAAGTGAAAGGAGAGAGAGAGAGAGAGAGAGAGAGAGAGAGAGAGAGAGAGAGAGAGAGAGAGAGAACATGAATGAATGAGTAATTGAAGGACAAGAGGAGTAGGAGGACAGTAAAGATTTGATAGTGAATGGGAGAGTGAGAGAGAGACAGCTGTCAAAGAGACATCACTTTTGTTGGTATCGATAATATGAATCATCGCATTTCGCATTTAATTTCCATATCTTTCCTTTTCAGTCATGTGCTTACATTTCAATAGAGGAATATATTCTGTGCTCTTAACACCTCATTTCGGAGCGTTCGCACATAAATCCGCGCTTTCATTCTCTAATACATACCGGGTATATATTCTATATATTATGCATATATTATGTCTGAAATTTAATTCAATCTAATAATTGAAAAGCTCTTTAGTAGTAAACAGAGAGCCATATAAGCACAGGCACGACAATTGTCATCTAATTTGGTTTTCTGTTTAGAAATTAATAATTCAAAAGCTTTGAAAGTATTTGAGTTTGAAAATTGATTAAATCCAATATACAGTGCAGTGCTATAACAGTACCCGTATGTTATCAAAGTAATAAAGATTAAGGAAAGGGAACTGCAATTATGTCAAAATTTTTGTGCAAAATACAAATTGAATTTTCAAAACAAACTAAATAACAGATAAATCTGTATTAAACTAATTATCTTATTGTTTGTAATCGGGAATACACAGTGTTTTATATTCTGTACAAATATAGGAGCAATGAATTAAAACTGAAATTTTAAATTATTCAAGTTTTTGTTCCTAAATCCAGATGTTTTACTAGAATTTGACTCAAAGCAAAAATAGTAAAAGCGCTAAACTATTCGAACATTTGTGCAAAAAAGTTTGGATAAATGCAAAACAAAAATCAAAAGAATAAGCATTTTTACACTGAGTTAACAAAATATATGTGAAGTACTATTGAGTTGTGAAATGAGAGCCAAAACAGGAAGAATGCCTTCGGAGGAGATTCTGCTTCACTTCACTAATTATTCACCAGATTATGGATAGAGAGGGAAAGGGAGTCCAGAATATATTCTATATTATGAATCATTATTATGAGTCAAACCAATTACTTATCATATTTTGCATAATTGAAAGCATTCAAAAACATTTACTATTTTTTTATCATTAAATCTAATCATTGAATAATTTATTGAATTTTGACTAAATATTATTATCAAATATGTTATTAAAATGTGCTTCTTATAGAATTTATTTTGACATTTAAAACTTTTGATTTATTATTGACAATGTTGTCTATAATTTGAATATCAGTCTTAGTGCATGAGTTATAGAAATGTTTAAACCTCTTTTGGCCATTTATATGATTTACTAAATCGCTTGTTAGTGTGATATTAGTTTAACAATTATAAGATATATATTTCAATAAAAAACAGGTACCCCTAGTCGGCAGTTCACCCATATTTCCTCATCACGAAAGAAGTCATAACGAGTACTCGGAATTTTATGGCATAAACCTAATGCCCAACTACTGGCCCGCAATAATAAGTGTACTTAAGTGGTATCAGTGGATCAAATTAATCTATATTTATGACTCAGATTTCGGTGAGTAATGACTAATCATTGATGTCATTAATGCTCACAAAAACTTTCACTCGAATTCAGGAATTTTTGAATTACAAGAATTACTTAAACATTCGCATAGAAGTGATCACAGAATACAATTAACAACAGTTAAGCGCATCAGTAATGCAGGCGAAGGCTATAAATTGCTTAAAGCATTGGATCGGGAGAGGAAGGATAGTATGAAATATGTTATACTTAATTGCAATCTTCATGTCTCCAAAGCATTGATTGCTTATCACATTCAGGACACGGCTATGGAAAGGTCGACATTTCACTACTTATTGACTAATATCGTAAGAAATTATTTGAAATTTATTTATTAATTAATTTTTCGAAAACTAGAATCCAATTGACTTAAATTATTTATATATGCACTTGATTATTTTCCGTAATGAGCATCCACTTTTATTTTTAAAAATATTTTTCTAATTAAGTATTTAAATCTTTGACAATATTGTATTTATTAATTAAATACAGAAATTGAACTTAAAATTAATTGGAATAAAAATTATTGCTCTATGTATTGGTTCAAAAAATACATTTATTTTATATGATCTGATCAAACAAACTATATTCTGACAAACTTATAGCTACTCAATGATTCTTGGTCAAAAGAAGTACCAGCAGCATATTCAGCAGTTAATATTACAGGTAAGCTCTCCTAAATTAATTAAATAATATAAATTTAGATTAAGATGGTGTCAATACTTTTGACTGCGAAAAATGATCAAACTATCTCGTCATAGAGAAAAACACTTTACAAGCTTTACAATATCCCATTGATCTAAATATCCCCGCATTAATCATTTTGATTAGTAATGCTCGAATTCTATAAAAATTATAGATAAAAATGATGGCAACATAGAAAAAATGTCTGTTAGAGCTGCAGCTAGACTAGCATTGAGTCTATGAACCAGGGATAGCCAAGGTCGACCGAGTTATGGAGGTATAAGAGAGGGTATTTTGGAAAATACTTTATAAGGTCTGGAATAGACTGATTCTAAGTTGACAAACATTTATGATTGGCTAAAACGGAGATTTTAAATAGATGATGTTTTTAAATTTCTAAAAACCACAGTGGATAAATTTTAAAAATTTTAAGCGAAGCATTAATGATTGACCAAGGTGAAAAAATTTTAATAGGTGCAATTCTCAGTAAATAAATCCAAAATAAATCCAAGCGATATTTTGGGTGAGTCCCCTCCCATTGGTAATCCTTGGTAAAAATATTGGTTTAATGAAATTCAATGCATAAAAAGTATTTCTTTTTCCAAAGTATTTCTATTAATGGAAAAATAGCCACTTTTATCAATAATGTGAAAGTTTTTGTTTACATATTTAATTATAGGCATAGCTCTGCCTTCAGATCGGAATGAACTGAAAAAACTAATGCAAATAAAGAAGTCATCGCTATTGAGTGACTTTGAAGATGAAGAAACACCTTCTGTGAGTGTTTCGTACAATGAAAGCCATACTAAAATGGGTTTCTTTTTTTAAAAGAAAACTTTCTATATATAAAAGCTGTTAAGATTAGACTTTTGACATTTATTTATCATTATTGTTGTCCGAATAGCTCGAAGAGACGCTTGCATTCGATGCGACACAGGTTTTGTTACAGGCATTCAATCTTATAATACAATCGCAGATAAACATAACTAAAGCCCTGGAAAGTGAATCAGTGGTATCGACTGTCAATTTCACGAGAAAAACCATTGACCCGACCTGTCCTACACTAAAGCCATTCAAATTTGGAGAAATCATTGCAAACCATTTGAAGATCGTTAGTATTTTCTGTTAGAAATGCTTTCTATAGGCTCTCAAATGATTCAAATCTCTTAAGAAAAAAAACTTTATTTCTATTATTAGACTGAAGTGAGAGGAATAACTGGTTTGATTGAGTTTCATCCATCGGGTTTCAGAAAAAACTATTCAATCGAAATATTTGAGATCGAAAAAAATAATGGACTCTTCGAAAAGGTATATAAAGACAAATCAGAATAATTTAATTTCTTTATTTGTATTAAGTTTTATATCGTTTGCGGGGAAATAGAGTTCATTAAATAGGATTTTATTTGAGATCTAAAATTAGCTCAATTTTAATACTTTTATGGAGTTTAAAACAAACAGAATATTTTCAATAAAAAAAAAAAAAAAAAAAAAAAAAAAAAAAATTGACATTTAAGAGAATTCACTTGAAATAAAAGATGAATTATAAATATTTATATTTGTTTGCGTTAATACACAGACAGTAAAGAAATAAAATAATTTTCTAACCATTCAATCCTAAATATATGTTATAATTTCATATATTCTTTAACCTTTTAAATTGATTTTACTAGATTATAGTCTATATTATGTGCATGTACATTTATATATAAATAAATAGTATATAATTGTTTGGAATAATGAAATGTTTTCACACAAAATCTTTATGAATTGGAAACCATATTCTCTAAATGTTTTGATAAATTGATTCCCAGATAGCCCTGTGGTCTGATTTGTCGGGTCTGACAGTATTGCATCCAAATAGGGTTCGACTAAACGATAGGTCAACACTGTTTAACCAGAACATGACGTATACCATTACAACTATTTTGGTGAGTTCTTATCCTACCATTAGATATCATCAATCATTGTATCACTCAATAAGGGATAGTCTTTGACCACAGATTTAAACTTAAACACGGATTTAGAACATTAAAACTGGTGTTTAAGCTTCAAAAATATGCTCTACCAGTGCCACGAAATACAGACATTCTTTTAAAAATGATTACCAGGAGTGAAATTATAGAATAATTCTCTTTTTGGAGTTAAAAAACAGATAATTTTGGAAATTAGATGAGCGAAAGGACATTTTTCACTGCCCCACCCCCGCCCCCAATAGCCATCCCTATATTCAATACAATAATCACTTACTGAATGTCATTAAGACTTTTGTCATTTTATTATTTGTTTAATTCATTTTATATTTCGTTTGGCTGTTGTCTCGAATCCAATAATTTTCTTGATATTAATGACAAAAGTTTTGAAATAATTTCTATTATTAAGACAAAACCCATTTAAGAGTCATATTATTCTCAATTGATTCTCAAATGGCTGTATAGGAGGAACCGTTTCTTATGCTAAAGAAAGCAAAGGAAGGATTAATTCTTAATGGAAACGATCGCTTCGAAGGATTTATTAAAGATATGATAGACTTATTGGCATTGGATAGAGATTTTAGATATAAATTACGATTAGTTAATGATTCAAAATATGGTGCATTCGATGCTCAGGCAAGGAGTGGATGGAATGGAATGATAGGCGAACTTATAAGAAATGAAGTCGATTTGGTTTGTATTAATCATAAGAATTCAATTAATTCCAAATGAATAGCATTTCTATAAGAGATAGAAATGAATAAATGCATTGTATTAACCGATAGGCTATCGCACCCCTGACTATAACTCCTTCGCGAATAATGGTCGTCGACTTCACACAGCCTTTTATGACAACTGGTATATCAATGATAACCAAAAAGCCAAGTGTCGTAACGCCAGACATATTTCCATTCGTGAGACCACTAACTAAGGAGGTCTGGGCTTCGGTTGTGGTCGCTCTGTTCGCAGTGACGCTTCTCTTTTATATCGTCTCAAAGCTATCGCTCGAAAGCGATTGCAGTGAACACAACACAAACCAAAGCAATAATATATCGCTTTTTTCGAGTTTATTCTATTCGGTCGGTGTTCTTGTCTATCAGGTGTCGGGTATTTATCCGCACTCTATCTCCAGTCGCATTGTGTCGTCCGTTTGGTGGCTCTTTGTATTCATAACAATCACCTCATATTTGGCTAATTTGACCGCAAACTCAGTCACAACAAGAATGAGATTCACATTATTTAATGTTTTAGGAAAATATGAATCACTGAGCGATGCATTCGTTTATTGTATGTCCGCTTGAGAAACAGGAATTATGTACTGCAGAATCGATTTCAGAATCAGTGCTATACAACTGTGAGCACAAGTAATGCAAATATCATTTCATAATCTGATCATTTAATACACATTACTAATCGGATATACTGTAAGTGCTCTTTACGCACATCTCTATAGCATTGATGCTGTAGTGCAATACACGGCAATACATAATTCCGGTTTCAAGTCCACATCAATCTAAAGCAATAAAGCAATCTTAATATAAAGCAATCTTTTACAATACCAAAAGTTTTAAAAGACCTGTAAATTACTCTTTTATGGGAATATTCTGACAAATTATAGATTAGTTCAGGGATGGGGAAAGGAAAAAACATCAAGAGGTAGCATTTTATTTTGGCAAAGCCAGTGGGTGTATTCCGGTCTGTGACGTAACAAATTTTGGACAGGGGGGGTCTAGAGGAGGGTATTTCGCAATAGTCAAATTTTTGCAGAATTTAATTTAAAATGTCCTAATTTAACAGAATTTCGACTAATTCTACTAGAATTTAATAGAATTTGAAAGAATTCCAACTAATTTTGCAAGATTTTAATAGATTTTGACACAATTCAGCTAAATTGCGATGAATTCTGTAAGAAATTAACAAAATTTGTTCAAATTTAGCAAGAATTGGACAAAATTCTAATATTTTTCTAAGAATTTAGACAGAATTACACAGGAAATTCTCCAAAAACCTCGAAATTCTTCGGCACCGTTTTCCCAAATTTTATAGAGGAGAGGTCCTAGTTTTTTGTCACGGAGGTATTTTGAACATTTTTCGGAGACAAGGGATGTATTTTTTCTATACACTTTATACAATTTAATATCCAATCATTGATAGCCTTTGAGGTACTGTATTGTAAAAAACTGCTTTTTGTTATTAGAAATAATATGAAATCTAATTATTTAAATTTCACACTATAGACGACCAAATGTTAGTTCCAATTAATTCAGCCGAAGATCTTATAAAACAAGACGTTATAGAATTCGGAACTTTAAAACACTCGTCGACCCAATCATTATTTAAAGTAATTAATAAAATACTTTGATTTAATTTATTCAAAATTTCAGTTCATTTATAATAATTTGATTTAAACTCCCAAAGAGCAGCATGGTCGATTTGTATTCCCGAATGTGGGAAAGAATGAGTTTAAGGAATGATATATTCGTCGATTCTTATGTTCAGGGGATTGAAAAGGTCAGGAATTCTGACGGGCAGTACGTTTTTATTTTGGAAACCCCGATGAATGACTATACCAATGACCGCCAGCCCTGCAATACTTTCAAAATCGGCAAAAACATACATGAGATCGACTATGGAATTGCTTTGCCATTGGGTTCACCCCTTCGGTAATTAATTGTCTAAAA
Organism: Liacarus xylariae; assembly: GCA_034693365.1. Classification (NCBI taxonomy): domain Eukaryota; kingdom Metazoa; phylum Arthropoda; class Arachnida; order Sarcoptiformes; family Liacaridae; genus Liacarus; species Liacarus xylariae. The sequence goes on along the minus strand of JAQFXN010000164.1, from coordinate 13,852 downwards.
CATAATTATATCAATTAATTTGACTTATATTCTCAAAAACCTGTATCGATATTAGGGAACCATTAAATAGAGCTATCGTTAAATTGAAAGAGAACTTATCGTTTGTTAAACTAAAGAATAAGTGGTGGAGCGATAGATCCCAGTGCAGACTTATTGACGTTAAAGTATATTTCAATTCTATAATATAAATACTAATAGGTTTGATGTAATAATTGTAATATTGATTCTATACTTAAGGAATTGTCGAACACAACGATTACAATAAATAATATATTCGTTGGTCTTATAGTTTTGAGCATTGGTTTGATTTTTGCGTTTATCGTCTCTATTATTGAACATTTTTGCAACAGAAAAGTCTCATATAATACCCGTCAATCCAACTATACTATTGCCGTAATATCTAATGCTTTGTTTATTCAATAAGTACTTGATTTCTATAACAATTTCAGAAACAGGAGGAAAGCATTGGAGAAGAGGACAAGAGTTCAGTCAAACGAAGAATAATAAAGGACTGAATGCCAGCACAATATTCTCGTGTCTTAATTGTATATCATTTGTAATTTGAATATTCATTCCCATATTCGCAATCACAACAATCAAATAATTCGTACAAATAATACAAATAACACTTCATTTGATCCGTTATTTGCATAAAATATTGTATTTCGAGTCACATTTAAATACTGTCCACTTATTTATACAAATTAATGTCAAAAACCTTTTTGTAGATTTTGATAAATTAAAATAAATTTATTTATACCGAAATCATTTTGTATAAAAGTTATTTACTAAAGTGTCTTGGAGAATTAAATGGTACTTTATATATGAGGAATGGTGCAAACCTTTTTTATACATTAATTTAGGGATGCCCACTGGGGGGGGGGGGGGGGGAGTATAGCAAAATACCACCTCTGTCTTCAAAAAATGACCAAAGAATTTTATGGTTGAAAAGAACTCCTCCCTATACTTTTTGTGATTTTGAGACTCTTATCAGCATCGTATACTCCCGGCTTCGAGACTTCGAGTGCATTGGGCATCCCTACATTAATTCTATAATACATTTATTGTTTGTTGGGATTATAGGTTTTAATTGAATAAAATTTTTAGTATCATATTAGTCAATCATTTTATCAGGAGTAACCAAAGTCGTCCGAGTCAGAGGGTATAAGTGGGGGTATTTTTAGAAAATTTTCTCAAAAAGTCAGGTGGGGGAGGCGGGTATAAAACTTTTCAAAATATGAAAAATGCAGAGAGAGAGTAATGTAAAAATAGGATGTTTTGCCCCTACGGCGCAAAGTTAGGGGATGTTTTACAAAATCTCAAACTCAGGAGGTATTTAGGCTATAAAGCTTTGGCTAATCCTGATTTTATATTCATCTGTTAATTTGCAAACGAATTATATTTGTAAATTAGCATTTTCAATTTTTGTAATTTAAAGATAATATGAATTAACGTACGGGTAACCAAGGTGGGTGACCTAAATACACCATGCGTTTGAGGTTTTGCAATCCCCCTGTCTTTTTTGCGCCCTAGGCAAAAAATTTGTGTTTCTACCATACTCCACTTGTGCATTTTTCATATTTTGGAATTTTGTTTACTCCCCATGACTTTTGAGACAAATTTCCCAACCTTGAGGGGTCAAATTTCCCAATCTTCATAATTTAATTAAACACACAATACTGTATAAATATTTTTGCTAAGCTTATTACGTGACGAATCGAATGACATATGTGAAAGTTCTAACAACTCCCATCGGTATCACCTTTGCGTTGGCCATTTACCGTTGAAGAATATTTTAGACATAATATAGATTTTTGATAGTAATAGCCTGTTACTAATAGCTTTCCAAAAATATATAAATATATTGTGTTTAATTAAATTATAAAATTGCACAGACTATTAAGTTATACGAATTTACAGAATAATACCATCGAATTTATCACCTAGGTTTGCTAGGGCACCCTAGTATTTTGCTTAATTACATCTTTCGGTATCGCTTATGGATCAAAGTTTTAAAAATGGCAACTTTACTAAGTAGTACGGGTCTCCTCATTGTTAGTGTATTCGCTTAATATTTTTATATTTGACTAATCAGTGAACGACAGATGAATATTTGTTTGAAATGAAAAATTAGTCATAAAAGCTCTTTGAAACAAAATTTCTATTTCAAATAATTTGATATTGAGATTAAGCTTTCGGTCAGAGATAGTCAAATATAAAGACATTAAGCGAATACACTAAAAAGCGGTATATTTCGTGTGCAGAAATAAAATGTAAAGATTTTATATGTACTGCATATTAAATCTAACACACAATATACTCTTCATATTCTATGTCTTTACATAATCCCAATTCTAGACTCAATGGAAACTTTGAGAACAAGAGATGACATGAGTTGTTAATATATCAAATTCTTACAGAATTCTTCTGACAAGTTGTACTTTAGGGCTCGAATCCCTCAATAGACTGACTCAAACAGACGAGGCTTTATGTATTATATAACCAAAGAATTGCCAATACATTAGTATCAAAACATAATTAAAAACTCAATTGAGAGACACAACTGTTCTCACGATTTATTTCACTTCACAAATGTTTCACTACTGCTCTATCAAAAAGACAAGAAAAGAATGAATAAAAAGTATATATTTATTTCAATTTAGGATACATTTAGTCTGAAGTTATGACGATTTCCTAAACCCAACCCAACCCGACCCGTTGCTAACATTGTCAAACCCGCCCGACCCGTCCAATTTATTAAAAAGTAAACCCGCACGGAAACGGATAGAGTTCAGGTCGCGGTGAGGAGGGGATCGGGTTTACGAGTCATGGCCCAGTCTGAAGTATCAGAAATATGATTACACGTACATTGCTTTAAAATACAAGAATACTTTTTATTTATAGTAATGTCTTTTCGGTAGCAGGACAAATCATCGTGGCACAAAAGATCATGTACCAAATCATCGTTGGGAAAATTCATCGTGTAACGATTCATCGTCAATTAAAATTGGTTATTAATTACCCTAAATCAATAGTATAAATTAACTTTTATTTAATCTAGGTTAGTTTAGGTTAGGTAAAATACTACGCGAGCGGTAGCGAGTTAATTACTATTAAAAATTAGCCGAATTTAATTAACGATGAATTTTCCCCGCGATGATTTGTTTCACGTGTTGTGCTTCGATGAATTTTCCACAATGTTTTGTCCCACGATGAATTGTCCTGGAAGCGTCTTTTCAAAGTCAAATTCAAAATTCAATATTATAACAAACATATATGTATTTAAATTGAATATTCCAGAACTAAACTCTAAATATTGTTCTGATTCTATCGATAAAGTTATTAATCATTTTGAACGGATTCAATATCAATTGATTGAGGGCTGAAATCGGTTCCGGTCTTATATGATGTTCACTTCCGAAACCTATGGAAAAATATAAATTAATAATAAAAAATTACCAGTAATTATTTTATATACTGACAATAACGGTAGAATTCAAGCAAATTATGATGACTTCTGTAAGTACTTAACAGAATTTTACCAAATTTAGCAAGAATTTGACAAAATTGCTAGGGGGAGGAAACCTTGTGTTTCTTCTTCACAGGGGGGATATTTTGGCTATACCCCCCCCCCCATTGACCATGCCTAAATTTAACAAAATATTCTGTATTGAGAAATAATTTCTCTTTCAGTATTTCCATCTCTATTCTAAAAACTTAAGAACATAAAAATTGTGATTAAGTACACTTTTTTCTTGCAAAACATCAGGAACTATTATACTATTATGCCAATATGCCATATTTCAGGGCAACATTTTGTCAATGCTATGCAATTCTATTGTATGTCTAAACATATCGTAAATAACGGAATAATTTGAAATAATTAGAATTATATTCTCGATGTCTAACCATTTCCGCTGTTATTTTGATGATTCAGTAAAGATGTATTCAGTGGTTTGAGTGTCTGATTGACATAATTTGATTGATTAGTTTCAAACAGTTTATAATTAGATTGATTACAAGGAGGTCTAGTGTCCACTACAAACTGACAAATGTAATACATTTTTGTAGAGCAAGTATAGTCATTCCATTGGCCCAGGAATTTGTGGTCATCAATGATGACAAAAACACAGTCTTCATTGTTGTAGTGGTCATTGGGCTGTCCCTTATGCCATCGGCTGAAGTCTTTTATACCGCAACCACTATTATATTGGAAATCCTTGGGTCCGCCGAAGGGCACTCTTTTAGGTCCGATCCATAGCTGTGGCTTATTATTGTTGAACACATCGTCATTAAAATCGTCGCTTAAATGAAAATCGACTGTAAATTGAATTTTAAAATCTATTCAATGACTTGAAAATAAAATTCTAAATATTTAATTAAACCCTGGGTTTCCAGCATTGCATAGATTGCAATATCATTTTCAAACTTGGAGTGCACTTCCATTAAATCAAATCCATTTCCCATTTGTTGACACCTTCTCTGTGCCTCATCCCTACCGACCATCTCATAAAAAGGTTTCACACATTTGGTTAGACTTCCATTCAATAGTTTATATTCCTTCCAAAATCGCGGACAAACGCGAACTTAGGAATTGAAAAATAGTATTAAAAACATTAAAAAAAACTTAAGATTTTGATTGAAATCAAATACCGATATCTGCTTTAGTTATCACTAAAATTATATTAAATATCAATATTAATAACATTTTGATTCCATATAATGAACTGGTATTGAATAAAATTCTTTAAATTTATGATTAATATCTGAAACATTTGAAAACATATTTTTATAAACCAATTGGCAATTAATTGTGAATTTTGACAAATCATTTTAAGGATACGCATAAATCACACGAGAAAGTCTACTAAATTCAAGCTTTTCTCCTCAATTGCTTATTATGTTATTCAATGATTGCTTATATGTTTCAATGAATGTAAAGTATCAATTACAAAAATTCTATAATTATATCAGAAATACTTCTAGAGATGTTATTCAGATTTAATTATAAGCCTTTTAAATCCTACTTGTTGGAATGAATCATATTTCAAGTGCATATAGATCAGGGGCCGCCAAGGGAGAATACCTCTCTGAGTTTGAGGTTTTGCCTTCCCCCTGACTTTTTGCGCCGTTGGCAGTTTTTTTTTTAAAATTTTTACCTTAATCACCTATGCTCCCAATAGCTTAGGATTGGCTACCCCTGATTCAGATGCTTTCTTGTTTTACGTGTAAATCGATTTTTAAATCAAATTTGATGAATTATAACTTTTTTATATATAAAACATATACAATAGATTTTTGTGAAATCCTATGATTGTACCAGTTTGTTCCATAATTTTTAAAACTTAAAATAGATATCACATCATTTTTTTCATTTTTATAGCTCAACTATTCAATATCTAGTTTACGAGAAGTAAGTCTGTTGTTTTCTATGTAGAAAATGAGCACTGGAAGTTCTAGTCTGGAATACTGATTTAAATTTTATAGGAGTTATTTTGGTAAAATGTTTGTAAATTCTTTTATTGTATTTTTGCTCATTTTCTAAGCAATATACATGCTTGAGTTAAGATAAAATTCATTATTTTGATACACAGCTGTTTATTTTGACTGAGAAGTAGTGAATTCTTTATTTCTCTTATATTAAAATAGACTGAATGTCAAAATCAATGCTATTATTAGTAAATTATTCATTAAAATAGCACTGAATAGCAGTGAAATAAAGAGTAATTCATAAGACCATCCATTTAAAGATGAACACGTCTTATCATGAAAATGGTTAAAATACACCCCCTGTGATGGAGAGAACGATAATCCCCTCCTTAAAAAATTAGAAAAAAAGGAAGCCGAGGGCATCGTTTTTAGAATATCCTGTGAAATTCTGTTTAAATCCTGAAAAATAAGAGAATTTTGTCCAATTTTTGCTAAATTTGATCAAATTGTTGTAAGAAAATTCATGATAATTTGTCTAAATTCTGTTAAATTGAGTCATTTTTAATTGCAAGAATTTGACGATTGCAAAATACCCAATCCTATACCCCTGTGATTTTGAGCCTCTTATCAGTGCCCTATACCCCCTGACAGAGATCTTTGGCAATCCCTAATTAAGAGAATGGAAACCTTTTAAAAAAATTGTCTCCAACTCAAAATGGTAGGGGATATTTAGAGAAAAGTCTCGGACAAGAAAGTATTTTGCCTATATTATACTCTAATACTCAGGAAAATAACTGTTTTGTATAAATAATTAAATAGCAAACTATACTTTCTATTGCTTAAATCGTATATTAAATATTAGAATTTGTTTGTAAGTAAATAAATCTAATTTTAAAAAATATAATACAATAAAAAATTAATTTTAACTAAAAATTCAAGCGATAGGTAACGACTCGTATGCTTAGCAATAATGGTTACGTTGTCTGTGAATAAATACGTGCTTTGAGTTTAAAAGGTTTTATAAATTGAATGAATTGAATGTAAACAAACGGTCATTTTGGTGGTGAAGAGGACTGAGTGAACACTATTGTAGTGTTAATAGAGTTGAGACTAAATAACAATTGAATTGTAATTCAAAGTAAATTATTTTAAGGATTAAATCAGATTTAAAACTATTGATTAATTGTTTGCCACAAAATTGTATTATATTTTTAGACATAATATTCAAAATTATTTATTGATTTAATATTTATTGATAACAAAAAATAGACACAAAAACCACTTAAAAAATAGTCTCAAAAATTGTTTTGTATTTAAATTTAATCACAAATTAAAACGATTGAAGTGTTGTTATGGCCTGCGCTACACTTAAACGTCCCCTCGAATGGTCGGATCCATCGATGTCTCCGCCGTCGGCACACAATAGCGGACACAAGGATTCGGCCCATAGTTATGGACATCACTCGAGAAATGCAAAGCGAAGATGTCTTTCGGCTATAATGAGTCCGCAAATACCAAAAGAGACGACACATTTCGGTGACGTTCAGCCAAAACTGTCTTCGGGTTTGTCTTTGTCTTACATTTGTCTCACTTTTATTCAACCATTTTATGAATCTTTTGTTAACCTTTTATTGATTTAATGTCTTATGATTTGATTCAATACATTGTGTTTTAAACTATTTATTGATTTTATATAATTTGTTGAATTGAATGCATATTCAGAGGAAATAGCGGTCAGTATTCGCGAAGAAATGCGTCGATTGTATAATCGCAAGAAAATACACGTCTCTCACACGTCTTCGTCGACCACCACTTCCAACGAGGTCTCCAATGCAGGACATCCGCCCTCTCCTAATGCTAGTTCTCAAGAGTAAGCCTTTCTATTGGTTTAATATTTCAAAATAATTAACTCATTTTATATCAATCATAAAGTGGTTTCTCTTCGCCAACTCATGAGATGCAAACCCTTAGTTCGACATCAATTGGTCTGTTGTCGCCCTCAAGACGTGATGCGCCGCTCTTTACGTTCAGACAAGTGGGACTCATATGCGAACGGGTTTTGAAGGAAAGGGAGACTCAAATTAGACAGGAATACGACGACGTTCTCAATACTAAATTAGCGGGTATTGAGTCATACATTTGTGTGAATTATGTTTAGATCTTATATAAACATTTGATTGTCTTTTGCAGAACAATACGACACTTTTGTCAAATTCACTTACGACCAAATCCAGAAACGCTTCGAAAGCGGAGCCATTCCTAGCTGTGAGTCATTTGGTTTAGGATTTTATTTTGAAGTTATTTTAAATAAAATTTTTCCCCTATTTTTCAGATCTATCTTAGGCTTCAATACAATTAGTATTAAAATTTATAGAAATTCTACAAAAAAATGCCAAACAATTAAAGTCTGCTTTTCTGATGTCTTTACTCTTCTTTTATATATTTTTCATTTGCGATAAATTCGATGCAAAATTCAGACGAAATAAACAAATTGTAATGTTTTTCAAAATTATAAAACAATTCATTTCTATTACAAAAAAATATTGAAACTATTGATTATTTTTTAACTATTCTTGAAGTAAACAAATTAAGATTTCTTCCTATTTTATTGTATTCTGTTTTATATATTATGTCATCAAAAAACAAAGCAAATGAATCCATGAGTTATATTACTATTTATTATTAAACAAAATCTACTCTATTCTCAGTTTTCTCCTATAATTCTAATCCGAAAACTGCATTAAAGATACTAAAAAACAAATGTTATTGAAATAATAAATGAGTAATTAATAAAAATTATTTCAAAACAATTTTATTTATATTTTATGTCAACTTTTGTATAGATTTTATGTTTTGTTTATATAAATTCAATGAATAATCAAAAGTATGAGAAGTACAGGAGTTTTATGTCCACCCCTTCTATATTGGCTCTACTCTGCTATCAAATCGAGTATTGCTTAGAATTACAAAATAATTGCATTACTAATAGTGACAAACATTTTATTATTACTGAAATAATAGGTTTTTTGTTACAAAAGGTTTGAAAATTATTTGCGTCTGCTTTTCATCCACTGCTCATTAGGTGTCGCAACACTTGATATATAAGACTCAAAACCAAACCATACATTTGTATGCATATAAGTGCGCTCTAACAATGCAAATTTTTTTTTGTGTCCGTAAAAAGTTGCAATTTGTATTTTTCTAATCGATAGAGTGACCGGTTATTACTCTATGTGTAAAATTTCAGGGTGTCCAACCAACCACCGGGTATTTTTTTGGAGGGTCAAATTTTGATTAATTTATAAAATTATGTCATTTTAACACGCTTTTACTGAATTTTTCTCAGTGATATATATATCGTTGGAAAGGTAATTTCAAACTGCATTTATTGAATACTTTATTATTTGGTTTTGAGGAAGCTGAATTTATTCATGTTTTCTGAAAGAATTGGAATAAAATACAATATATATAATTAGATGCAGTTTAACCATTCTGTTAAATTCTGATAAATTATTTCAATTTTCATCCAAATTATGTTAAATTGCGTCACTTTTAATAAAAAATTTTAAGAATTTAGCAATTGCAAAATATTCCCTTTTGAATCTTATGCTCCTAAATCGATAAAAATCAACCATTTTACCCCTCCCTAGACCCCCTAAGCTCTTGCGAAAGCTAGACCAACCCCCTGCCGATTTGGACCTTGGACAACCTTGAATTCGATCACCAGTCTTAAAACTTTATTTTATTCAATAACAAATAGAAGTTTTAGTTGAAATTGGCAGAACATATGGTTATTAAATTAAATTAATCTTAATTGAGATAATCTGTTCCTTAACTTATTTTCGCTTTAAAATTACATTTTTAAAGTTACCTGGATTAATTTTAATTTTTTTCATATAAACATTTTGTGTTATATTATCTAAAAAGAAATTGATTATAAACTTTTACAAATGATTAATAAAATAATTGTGGCCAAAAAACCCTCGTTCCTTAACTTATTTGCCCCACTGTATACGCTAGTATTCACAGAAATGACTTAAGTTATAACTATAATCAAATGAAAATATAGTTAACCAAATAAACCGCTCAAATCTGAAAACTCTCTAAACTATATAGACAGGCCTTGTTATAAAAAACGTTTTAATCAAATAAAATAAATTTTGAAATGAATTGAGAAATATTAGTATCAAAGTATAAAACTTATTAGAAAACTTGTTGTTATTTATTAGAGTTTAACCAAATTTGAGATTTAGTTTTATTGGAAATAAAAAGTTCATAAAGGGGTATTATGGATAAGGGGACTTTTGGAATTTTCGAGTTTGATCAATCTTATTGTATAGAGGGTATAAAATGACACAATATTCCACTTGAAACTATTTTTTATCTCTTATGGTTTTCGAGATATGAATTTTTCATTTACTGGCAAAATTAGCCAAAAGTCACAGGGGGCAGGAGGGGGCGCATATATGTTTCTCCAGTACATTGAGGCTCTTGATATACTTTTAAGAAGTTCATTCATATACTCTGTTATATTATAATTCGTTGATCTGATTTTAAAAATTAATTTACTATTTATTGGTCTAATATCTATAACAGAGTATATGAATGAACTTCTGTTAGTTGCAAAAGTTAATACAGAGTTTGTGTTAAAAACACGTTTAGATAAACTGACTGTTATCACTGTTTGAAGTTATTTTGAATATTGAGATATGGATATAAAGAGGTATAGTATAAAAACTGTAGTATCAGTAGTTGAAAAGAAGCAAGAGTATATTACTATATCAAGAGTATACAAGACATTTGAGAGCTACGATAAAATATACATTATAGGTCGTTAGTACAAATGCCGTGTATATCACATTTGCTAATTAATTGGTAATAAACGATGATGTTGGCTATTTCTCAGTAATTAGTTCACGCATTTAAATCCATTTATATAAATGCTAATATAACTTTTTGCGAGTTGTATATAATTGTTTTAAGAGAGTGCTCTTAAAATTCATCCTATAATTAGAACTGTACTGTATAATGTTTATATTAAAAAAGAGGTATTTATGAATATTTATATTCGTCAACATCGAGAAATTTTCAGGGAATCTTTCGTAGTAACAGATGGAGAATCTAATGATGGCAAAAGATGATTATTGATTTTGAACAGTTTAAGTGTTTGCAAGAAGAGTTTTAATTTCAAATAACATGAATAAAATTTCATCAAAAGTATAGCAAAAGTTGGTCCTTTGAAGCCACACATTTGGTACCCCTCCCTTCCCTCAGAATGTTAGAATATTCCGTAAAGATTGCAAATTAATTTGAAAAATGGCCAAATTCTTGATAATTCTTGTAATAAAATGTCAAATTCAGTATAACTTTGATTAAAATAACAACTTTAAAATTTCAATAATTTTGTTTACAGTGATTAAGTCAATTGTTAATTCAACGTTAATATATTTTGGTCAGAGGTTAATTTCAAAGCATGTTAACACATCGATATCAAAGTTAAATCACTAGATTTCAAAATATTTTTTAGAAAATTCAAATAAATGAGAAGTAATGAGTCGAATACTTAAAGATTTACATCCATTTTATTTGAGAAAAGAGCACATAAACCTATGTTTTAAGTATTTTAAATCCTAATTAATTAACTCACTCTTACAGGATTTTTATGTCTTAACTCATGACATTTGGATTTCCTGAATAAATTTACTATAAGTGAATCTCAGATTTGAAAATGAAACAAAACAACAGAAAAGTAATGCTAACTTGTAAGAAAAAGCCTTTTATAATTTGTTTTATATCTTACTTTCCGTTCACTATCAATAAGTCATTCATTTAATGGGGACTAAAGACAAATAATAAGTTAGAGCCGACATACAGTAACTCTGTGTTCGCAAACCTTTATCCCAATTTAAAGTTTTTCGAATAGATAAACAAGAATGACCATTGGTATTGTATATAATTTACATCTTGGCTTTCAAGGAATATATTAATGGTTCATATATGGTGCCCTTGGCATCATTATTCACAGTTCTTTAAAAAATAGTATAATGTACTTCTATTTTGCTATTTTCATACATTCCTATTTAGTGAATTTTAGTGATTCAAAAATGCGTTTTTCACAATAATTTAACAATTATTATAAAGTAATTCCATTTTGTTGGGTGAAAACAAATCTATAATCTCATTTTCATCGAAAGCGGAGATAAAGAAGATACCAAGCACATTTAATATTTTTTTTATCTGACAATATTTGCAAAAAATTATAATTTTATTTGTAATATCCATAAAATATAAGAATAACGGAAAATATGAACTAAAAATCATTTTGTTTCAGATCTATCAATACTTTTTCTCCATTAATGCAATTGTTTTTGGAGTTTTGAGTGAAAAGTTTTTTGTCACATGAAAACCATTGAATAATTTTAGAGATAAACAACATTATAGTTGAGTATATTTTTCGTTTCAGTTATCGAATTACTAACAGAAGAATAAACAAATTAAAGTGAAATCACTTGAGAATACAGTGAATATGTTTTGTTTTGTAGAATACAATTATTGATCTTTCTTTTCCATTAAGAGACTGAAAAAATTGAGTAATGATTTCATAATATTTTGTTTGTCGTCAATATTGTGAAAATACACAACAAATGAGGCGATCGTTAAACAAAGTCACTGTTTTTTGTTCCAACAATTGTCTTCAAGAAATTCATATATTTTTGATTAAATAATATTTTGTATTTTTTTGTGTTCACCTCATATTTTTAAATAGTATATGAATTTTCATTTTATAAATTAAATGAATTTTTAGTTTATTTAGCAAATATCAATAGATGAATCAATAAATCCTCAGACTGACCCACCCCTGGTTATCCTTGAACTAAATTTTGTGATGTTATAATAGTTTGGAAAATATAGTAGTAGTTTATATTTAGTAACAGGGGTCGCCAACGGGGGTATAGCATAAATACCCCGAGTTTTAAATTTTGCAAAATACTTAACTTTTTGCGTCGCAGAGAATAATTTGTATTTTACATTACCTCTCCTGTATTTTACTAATAGTTAGTTTATATAAAATAGTTTATTTTAAAGATTAGTGACCATTGAACTTATACTGCAGTTCCCATCTTTCAATCTATTCTTACATTACATCAATCGATTTTCACTGAACGGACAGATTTACCAGTATTGCTTTCATTTTTATTCTGGGTAATATTTTTTGAATCTCGTTTTTAAAATTTTATCAAGATATGTCATAAGCATTCGTTTTCAATCTTTTTATTCTATCCGTATATAATACAAAATTAACTTTCATTATTTTAGACTAAACTTAATAATTTGATTGACTTTTTTGAAAACTCTCCCCTGGACCCCCTAGGCCAAAATTGGTAAAATATGCCATCTTACCCTCCCCTGGATCCTCTCCTAGACCCTCCCTTAGGTTCTCGCAGAAAAAATACCGCCTCGCATTTTCAAGCCTGGACGTCCCTGATTTTCTATATTAGAAACAGTGATTGTGGGCTACAATAACCAGTCCACTTATTGGCTCTCTGTGTTTCAATTTATTCGGAAACCCTGTATGAAATTGCTTGTGCTTTAGGAAGATATTCTGGTAAATGAAGAAAAGTGAATCAAAAACTGAACATCAAATTGAAACTAACAATTAATTCAAATTATTTTCTTTTATAAATAATAGTGTCCTTTAATCGAATGATACAATAGTGTTAGAAAAGAGGTGTTAAATCAACAAAACAATTATTTCTTTTGAATCACTCGTTTGCATATCTTAAATGTCAAACAACACTAAATACTTTGTCGTTTAGAATAATATTACTTTTGGATGGGTTTTCGTAATTATCTTTCTAATTAACTCCACTCCAATCGAAAGCCTATAGCATTCAAATTGTTATTTAATAAATTGTATTTTCATTTATTTTTTCACTTGTTAACTTTCAATTCTGATTCAAGAAATCAATTTTCTTATAACATATTATTATTACATCCATTAAAATACATTGAATATAAAAAGAATTCAATTAGTCTTTTAACCGAAAAGCTATTGGAAATATAGAAAATGAGAAACTATCAGAGAAAAACTTTCCAAAAGGATATTTCCCACCCATTCATAATAGATTTAATTATTTATAAAAATGTTTACAATCAAATGTATAGATTCTTAAATTATCTAAAATGAACCTTGGTTTCAAAAAACTTAGAGAATATGCATATTTAACAAAGACCATGACGGCACTTTTACATCATGTTTATAAAGTAAAAGGAGGATGTTGTTATAATGTCTAGTATTGCATACGACAACAAATTATGAGAAAAATATTTGTATAACTCTAAACCAAAAAACCAATAAAATTGCTTTATGCGATGTGTTCTCTGTATGGCACAGATAGAATTTTAACTGTATTTAATAATA
>JAQFXN010000163.1:0-27736 GCA_034693365.1 Liacarus xylariae | reverse complement strand
TTTAATAATAGATGCCGTTAATAGTAGTATTCACATAAGGCTTAGTCTAAACATTTCATTCATCAATAATTTAACGGTATCTATTATTAAAAAAGTATCTTATAGCGCTATTTTTAAAATAACACCGGATTTCAAAATTGTTGCTTATAAGATAAATATATTTCTAATTTTGGCCTTTTGTTAAATTGCTTCATTCTTAATTAAATTCTGTAGGAAATTGACGATTGCGAAATACCCCCTTATAGACCCTCGTTAGGCCAAAATTAAAAAATTTGTGACTTCACAGCCGGGAATCCTCCCTAAACTTCGCCAAAAACCAATACTGTCTATGTTATTTTCAAGTCTCCTAATCTCTGATATATCTTTAAAAACGAACAAGTTTATCATCACTTTTCATTAAATGAACAAGCTAAACAAAATATAGTTACTTATTTGATATAATTATTTTATTGTTATTTTCTCATACCAGTGCTTTCAAATTAAATGCTTTGTAATAAAATATGAGATTAATCTGATCTTTTAAAAGAGTAAATAAATTAGGTTTTATAATGATTATTAGTTTGAAAATTAAAAATTAATTTCTTTTGAATGAATTATCTTTTATATAAACAGTTTATAAATTAAACTCAGTAGATGCATTAAAATATAATAGCATGCAGTGATTTAATTTGATATTCAATTTAAAACAAATTTGCTTTTGATAATCTTATTTATTCCAAGTACTTTTGCTCTAAACAATTGCATTTTGTTAAGAATTCGAAATACTTACCAGTTTTTTAATATTTGATTCACAGACTGGTAATTCTATTTTCGAAGGGCGCAAATAAATGGCTAAACTCAGTAATAATAAATGGAATAATGTGTGAAAAATTCTTCGCATAAAAAGACGCTAAAAAGGGATTAAAGAAAAGTTTTAATTATTGTAGTACTAATTAAACAGATACAAATCATACATGGCCAAATGTTTTCCACTTTTCTTCTAAAAGTTTTTGAATGACACCTCCTTTCAACATATCCAGGTGTTCACTATTATTGCCCTCAAGAATAATGTTGAGCGCCGAACGACCCTCTGTTTTAATATATTTTATTTTAATTATTGATTTCACTTCAGGTTTCAAATCGTCTTTAAATCATTAAATCGGATAAAAATCTTAGCGAATTGACAACATTTAAACAATTAAACCTGATTTTTGCATTTGCATCGAATCGACAACATTTAATGGATATCCACAACACGTCACGATATTATATGTCCAAAATTCCTATAGAATATATATAAAATTCTATTTTGGTTATTAATTTTGATCTTTAGGTCATTAGACTCTAATCATTAGACATAGAATTTAGGATTATTTTATAAATTAAATGCAAAATATTCTTGAATCCAATCAATACCTGACAACTCAATTCAATTATTTCCCTAAATATCTTAGCCTTTCCTAAAACACAGGCCATTGCAAGTGGTGTCAGTCCATAATTATTAACCATATCATTATTTGCAGGTCTTTCAGAATGCTTTAAAGCAAAACCAAAGATATTCTAAAAATTAAAATTTATGGTCAAATATAGAGAAGAATATTTGTAAATATTATTATTAATAACCAATTTTTCCCGAACAACGATCACATGTAAAACCATATTTCCGAATGTGTCCACTAAATTAGGATCTGCGCCGAAGGTAATTAAGGTGTTGTAAATTCTTTTATCGTCAATACTGGCAGCCCATGAAAGCGGATATTCTCCGTAATAGAGGGGCTCTGCAATTGAAGTTCTCATATATTATATAAGTTTTGTTTTATATAAATTATTACATTAATTGTTTATTTACCTCTAAAGGACGGAATTTTATGCTTCTTTATATTTCTTTTGGGTAAAAAGAAATATCCGACTGCTCTTTGATGAACATTTGCCTTAAATTCTAATAGCATTTCGAGTAACGATTCGTTTCTATAAATTATTGCCAAATGAAGAGCAGAAACCCCTTAACAAATAAAAATTATGAATTAGTCAAATGTGGCCAAAATATAGCGAACACTGAATCTGATATTCTTAAGGTTTTAGTGATTGCATTGGAACAGAATGACTAGAAGACAGAAACTATAAGTACTGTATATTTAGAATATTGTGGCCAAATTAATACTCGCAGTTCTATTGACTGTACAGAAGGCAATCATATTTTATACTAGAATTTCTATTGTTATCAGAATTAAGTCATTACTGGTTATTATAATAAATGAGTTAATAATACCGAAATAATCCATTTCTTCGAAGATATCGTTCACTAAATTTGGATAAGAAATAAGAACTTGTTTTGCGATCAATGAATGTATTTTTGTGTTATTTATGATCAGAATATGTAGTAATGATTCTCCATATAAACCCCTTAAATGCAATTTCCAGCAAACTTTTCTCGTATTTTGCTGTCAAATAAATTAAATTAAGATTCAATTTTGTAATATTTGAAAGTATATAAACAGTTACCTGAAGTGGCTTTAAAGCAGAATTTTCAGAAATATTGCATAAAATATGCGAAGACTTGGAAGTGTCGAACTCCTTTCCGACACCGTTTCGGTACATATTATTACTAAATTCTCTACTATTGAGACAATCGATCAATGCTTGCAATCCATTATTTTTAAACACTTCCAGTAGTAGTCCTCCGCTCTCGTAATTGACCAGAGAATAAATATACAAACTATTAGAGAATGAACTTTCATCGCAAGAAATTCGGTTCAATTTAAAAGACATTTTTTACACTAAATGCTTAAAATTGCGAAAATGGATCAAAATTTGTGCTAAACATTGAGAAAATTCAATTGAGATTTTGAATAGAATTCGGGGAAAAAATGCAATTTTTCTCTACAAATGTTTTGGGAAATATAATTCTCGATTATATTATAAGTTTCTATTCGTTTAATTATTTAAGTTCTAATAACACAGACATAACCAACACTTCTTCGATGACATTGAATCACACCTTTGGTTGCTATAGAATCGGCAATAAAATTATTATCGATTTGTTTTAGCCTAGAATTGAAAGAATTGACTTTAATTCCAATTTTCATAAAAGCCAAAAATCAAATTATTGTTATTTATATAAAATGTATTTAATTTTTATTAATAAATTTAATTTATAACCGATTTTTTACATTAATTTTTAATCTTAATTACAAAACAATTTCTTTTAATTGTTAGAGAATTTCTATGTATTTATTAATTATAATTAATTTCATTGAAACGAATTGTACGACAATGTGATGAATAGGGGTTTAAAATATGATATATTGTATTAAAGCTTATAAATCAACTCCAAATATAACTTAAAATGGTTTCAATTAATGTGATTTAAGTTCTAAACGTTTATTTGAATTAGATAAGAGCCATAAAAGCGCTCAGACCTCCCAATTCGGTGGCGTTTGGGTTCGAATTGGAGTTAAGATTTGAATTTCGTTCGCTTTGATTGTTAGACACATAAGCAGTCGATGGAATCGATTGAATGACAACTCTGGCCGAAGAGTTTGAGTTTGTGCCCGTATTTTGTCGCTGATGTTCAACGATTCGGTCCACTATTGACTGGTCGACCGAATCGTATGCAACAGACGGTTGTATCACAACTCTGGCCGGAGAAACGGTTACTTCGCCTGAAGAGTACTCATATATAAGACTGGCCGTAGCCGTACATAACTCCTGGTCAGACAGTTGTGAGGGAGAGATCTGTATTTCTTGAGGAGAGCTAACAATAGCCACCTGTGAGGCAGAGGTCAGTGAGTTGTCATCATTGGCTTCCATAATATAATGTGTCTGCTGTGCGATCTGTCGGCGAGGCTTTCGAGGCTTATAAGCACTTTTGGCCGTTTGGTCTCCGCTGTGGTGTTTGAGTACATGTTCTTTCAATTTGTCCCTTCTTGTGCTCCCGTAATCGCATTGTTCGCATTTGAATGGCTTCTCTTCCAAATGGATTCTCTCGTGTCTTATGAGATGACTCTTCTCTATGAAAGCTCTGCCACACGTGGAACAGATGTGCGAACGGATTGACAAATGACTTCTTGTATGCGCTGCCAATTGAGACCTTCGGGGAGAAGAATAGGTACAACCGTTTTGCTCGCAATGAAATACATTTCCCGTATGAATGCGTTTGTGCGACAATAAGTGTGACTGATATTTGGTAGTAAAGCCACAGCTGTCGCACAGGAAGGGTCGGTCGTCTCTATGTGTGGCCAAATGCTGGTCCAAAGTGTTCTTCATCGCGAAAGCCCTTCCGCAGTGATGACACTTATAGGGCTTCTCTCCGGTGTGTATTCGCATGTGAACAATGAGATTACCTTTGGTTCGGGACTTAAAGGTACACAACTCGCACTGATAGGGCCTCTCATCCGTGTGTCGCATACGATGGGACAAAATGAATTGGATTCTATCGCAACTGTAATCACAGTCTTCGCACTTATAGGGCGGGCCATCGAAATGGGATTTCATGTGTTTATAGTATTCGCGATTCCATTTGCAAACGAATGAACACATTTTGCACTTATAAGTCGTGTCTTCTTCGTGAACGCGAGACAAGTGCTGTTCGAGTCGAGTGGCGCTGTGGCCAACGTATATACAGTGCGGACATTTTACCCCTTCTTTCCAATGGGCCAAAGACACCGACTGAAGCTTATTATGAGTTTTGGATCGCTTTTTGCCCGAAAGAGAAGATTCCATGTCTTCCAAGTCATCGAAATTTTGCGATGAGTTATCACTCCTGTCTTCGTCATCGCATTCGGTCTCGTCTTCTAAATTGGTTTCACTTTCGACTTCCGCTTCAATCGATTCGTTTTGCTTATTATTCTCCAAATGTTTATCACTTTCTTCTTCTACAGAACTGTTCTTTTTCTTAGAAACGTTTGAATACAAAATCCATTCGTTTTTCGCATATTTTTCTTTAAGATTTCTTTTTGAAGCTCTCGAACCAAACTCTTGACTTTCTTTTGCATTTCTATTCACCACTTTTCGAGTTTTAACTGATTTTCTTTTGTTTTCAGACAATTCATCTGAAGTTAAATAAATAATAAAAAAACAAATGAATAGAAATTCTTAAAAATTAAAAAATCTAAAGAATTGCTATACTTTTGACAGTTTTAGTCGACCTCTGCTTTGTGTTCTGGGATTTGGATTTAATTCTTGTAGTATTACTCAACTCCACCGGCTCTACAACGATAGGACTGTTGGGAAGAACCAAATCCTGTTCGTCCATATTTGGAACAATTACTTCTTCGTCTGACTGCGAGTTCTCACCAATTGATGGCTTTTTGTTTTTATGAAAACATTTATTCAACTCTTTATAGGTTTCGATATATCTTTCAATACTTATATTGTTTTCGAGTAAGGATTTGAGTGCGGAATACATACAAAGTTTGTTCTCTCTATAGAGTACTTCAGTGTCGATGTGATCGTAAATGAACTCGAGTTTCATTTTATGCCACTCTATGTATGTGAAGAAGTGACACAACTCTGCACTCCGTCTTTGGACGTCTTTCTTAACCCACGAGACAAAGAACGTCAGGAGTTGTGAAACCGGAAAATTAGTAAAACCAATGACCGGATCCTTAATAACCGAATCTAACTTCTTGGCCGTCATTTCAGTCATAAACGGCTGTTCAATGACTTCACTTAAGTTTTCAGATATAAAGTCATTACAAGTATTGACTAAATTCTCTAAATTGTATTTTTCGGCCAAATCTCTGACAGCAATACAGTTGTCGACCGATAAGTAGTGTTCGAGAAAGTCATTACAATAAGTGCTGACTTTAGACATTAGGAAATAATTACTTAATTTCAACAATTCGTTCACATTATTCCAGTCTATAGTGATATTTCCCGAATACATGTAATCCAAGAGAGTCTCGAACACATCCACGTCATGACAGCCGATGTTTATCTGCTCTTTAGTCACTCTATGGGTCTTCAGAACCGATTCGAAGTACTGACTACAGGCGGCCAAAACACTTCTGTGCGCCGGAAAGAGCTTTTCATTCAGTGCTCCAGAGCTCACGTGAAGAACTATATCACAGAATCGGCCGTCGATTCGCTGAGTTCTCAACATTTCGAGGATTGAATTCCCCGAAGGATTCTCATTGAAGTGCATTGAATTGTCCGCCAATACAGACGACAACACCATTGCGACCAACACTCGTCACCACCACTGCCACCAAAACCAGTCCCTTATGTCCACAACTGTGCAAAGACTGGCCAATAGAGTCAAGTCTATAGAAAAAGTTTCGATAATTAATATAAAGTCCAGAAATGGGTTTTCATTTAATTATAAAAAATTGTCTCAACTCTGCTGTCGATAACTCAGTGCTGTTCTCCTATTCCTCTCTAATCACTATTATTTGCTTTATATCTAAACAAACCGTCCATTCATTGAAATCATTTAAGACTTTATTTAAAACTAATTTTTATTAAAATATTTATAAATTTAATTAAACCTAAATTTAATTAATAATCGCTTAAACAGTGATATTGTTTTGAAATTGTCTACAAATATATGTATAAAACTGTACTTCGCTTTGTCTGCACTTCAATACACAATTACGGCTTACTATTTATGGGGTATTTGTGTGAAAGTCCACTACAATATTGATAATTCAATGCTTGTAATGGTTTCGCTTCAAACAAACCCATGTCTGGGGTTTTGCAAATCATAATTATTTGTTACGTTATTAATGACATAACAAAATATATAATAATAATAATGATTTCCGATTTTTGACTCTTCCTATAAGTTTTCTCATTACACTCCCGTCTATAACGTAAATATAGAAATAATTGTACAAGTGGAAAATAATATAACAAGGTAGAGTACTAACATTTAACAAAATATTCAAACAATTTAAGAGTTATACAGTTCTTGACAAGCATTCACATTTATTGGATGTAATTGTTACAATCAGAAATGCACAAGCTCAATATAATATGTGTAAATGTTATTTTGTTGAAATTAAAGGGGTTTAAATGGCTTTTTTTTATCATTTTAATCGTTTTGTCAGTTTTTTGCAAAGGGATTGTAATAAAGCTGACACTCATCTTATATGAGCAATATTAAAGTTTTACGAAAACGAAATGACGAGGCTCTTATAGTATTTTTCTCTTAAATTGTTTAGAAAGACAAAATAATAGATTTTATTTAACAAAATTATTGATATTTCAACAAATAAGCAAGTTCAATAGAGTTTTATAAAATACAAAAATCTCTGTTTTAAAATTTAGATTTGATAGGTATTCACGAATAAGATTATGACTCAGAAAAGTCATGGCAGAGCATTAATTGGGATAATACTTGAAAAGATAAAAGAAACTGAAATTAGAAACTGGTCAGAAAAATTTTCAAAATGAGAGGAAATAGACTTACACTCATCTGACAGCAACAAATGTAATATTTAGCAAAATTTCTCAATATCAAAGGGGATAAGTAGACAAATACTCCTTTATTTTTACATATTATTCAGGAGTCGCCAAGGGGGTATAGCTTAAATACTCTCATAAGTTTGAGATTTTGCGAAATACCCCTTAATTTTTTGGGTAAAAGGGAATTTTTTATATTTTACTTTACTCCTCCCGGTGAATTTTTCAAATTTTGAAAAAAAATTCCCCCCACTCTAACTGTTTTGGCAAAGTTTTCTCCCTCTTAGCAAAATACTACTCTCTATACCCGTTGACTCGACCAACCTTGGAGACCCCTGATATAATTTTTGCAAACTATTTTGTCTCTGGATCAACTTCCCCCATTGTGCAAATCACACTTGGCTAAAGACATATCATTACAGTTACTTTTATGCCTTTATCAATTGTTCATTTTACAATTATCTCAGGTTCAATTATTATAATACAAGAATTTTGAAAATCGCAAATTTTTAAAAGTTATTATTAGAGCATTCTAAATTACATAAATCAATATTTTTATCGGACAGAGTTATCAGAAAAGGACTTGGACTTCTTTACGAATCATAAAATGCAGATAATTTTGACAAAATTTATAAATCAATAAACAAATATAAATCAATATTTTAAATGTTTGTTAAATATTTCAAATTTTTAATCAATATATGAAGTAATTTATGTATTTCAATGTAAATGTATTGAATTAATAAACATAATCGTTTAGGAATTCAAAAATTATTGAAATATTCGGCAATAATTGCTTTACTAAATCCAAATACATTTTATAAAACAAATAAGTCTATAAGAAATAACTGTTTTTAGGTAACTGGTTTCGATTACGAATTTTAATTTCCAGAGGAGTTTTCCTAATTTAATTTTATACTTAATTATCGAGTATTAGCCGATGATATATCAAAATCAAATTATAAACTTTATTGTTACTTTATTGTTAGTTTTAATAGAGTAGGTATGTAGCTAAAATACTCTTTGTCTCGAAAATTGAACTCAACTATTCAAGTCAAATTTTCACCCTTTGCATTTTTATTTCTATGTTTACTTGGAAATTTGATCAAATTGAAGTAAGGTCAAAATTGTCAAAATACACTCAATATCCCGCTGTTTCGACCAATCTTGGCTACTCCTGTTATAGAGATTATTTAAAATGATTGATTAATATTTTATTTTATTTTTTTCAAGAATTGAAAAAATTCTGATATTTTATAAATAAATATAATATTTGTGAGATTTTAAATCAATATTTCATTGAATATAAACCCAATAATAAACAAATATATTGGAATGCTCTAATAATAACGATTATTTTATGTGTTGATGTTTTTGTTTAATACCCCAATGATTTGCCTATGTGTTAGTAACCCTCGTTGTACTCCAGTCACTGTTTTTCAATTCTGGAAATAGCGTTGCGAAATTAACTAAATTATATATTTAAAACGAATATTAATAAGTTTATAGTAAATTTAATTTTGATTACTAAATCTGTTAAGAAAATATAAAAGTTAAAAATATTTAACCAGATAATTTTTGTATATATTTACTATATTAATTTACAATGAATCATCATTTGAAAATTTTCATTTAAAGGACTCCTATTAGATATTCCAAAATCAAATATTTCCAGATCTTAAAACTCTATTATAGAGTTTTGATAATATTTGGTAATTTTATTTTATTAAAATTTGTTGTTTGTTTTATTTTATTAAAATCAGACATTTAGTAATATTTTGAGATTAATAAGATAATGATCCTGTTCTACAAGAATTTGATATATTTTCGGTGAATTTTAGGTAATATTTCAAATTTGAAAATAAAGATGTCAAACGCATTTCTTAAAAGCATTGGACAGGAATATTATAGGCACGGTTTTTGAAGAATATTTTTTGAAATTCTATCTAAATTCTTTGAAAAATAGCACAATTTTATCAAATTCTCGTTAAATTTAGTCAAATTCTGTTATATTCTTACAGAATTCATCATAATATGCCTCAATTTTGTCAAATTTTGTTAAATTCTTGCAAAATAGGTCGAAATTCTGTTAAATTACATCATTTTTAATTAAATTCTTCAAGAATTTAACAGTTGAAAAATACCCCCTATACCTCCCTGTGATTCTGAGGCTCTCATTAGTACCCTCTACCCCCTGACTTTGAAGTCACTGCCCTTCCCTAATTATAGGCGTTATCATTATTGAATATATCTGTTTACAAGCCTAATTTTTAATTTCTGTTTTAACACAAAATATTTCTCTTTTACTATTAATTTTTAGAAAATTAAAGATAAATCATACATTGGAACCTTAGATATGGAAACTAAATTTTATAAAACATGATTTTTTTGTGAATAGACTTGTTTAATAGTTTAATGATTGTGATATTTTTTTATCAATTTTTCAATGTCAGGTTCTTAGTAGCTTTCTTGATAAGCGCTAAATAATTTTTAATAATCCAAATAATCTTTTGAAAAATAAGCTTTTAATAGAAATAAAAGACCATAGTAAAATTAGAGTAGTTTAAATTTATTGGTTCACAACCTTAATTTCAAGTTATCAGACATTTTACTCTATTATAAGGATTTGTTGGTATTGAAAATTGCAATTCAAATGAGATTGACTTTTGATGTGGGCTATGAATAGGCTTTGTATTTACCAAAGCGGTCGTCCGACTGCTCATTGTAAATAATCTATTTAAAAGAATAAAAACGTTATGAATAATATCACTTTAAATTAATATCAGTACAATAGATAAACAGGGTCAAAAGTATTAGACTTCTCAGCAAAATTTGGCGATTTCGATCTTAAGGGTCTAAGAGAGGTGATTATTCGCAAAAGAGATACGCAAGGGGAATGCGTTAGCAAAAAAAAAAAAGATAATACGTGTTCTTTCTGGTACCTCCAAGTTAGA
The DNA here is from genome assembly GCA_034693365.1 of Liacarus xylariae. Taxonomy (NCBI): domain Eukaryota; kingdom Metazoa; phylum Arthropoda; class Arachnida; order Sarcoptiformes; family Liacaridae; genus Liacarus; species Liacarus xylariae. Next base: position 17,399 of record JAQFXN010000163.1, on the reverse strand, counting down.
ATATTCCGTAAAAACTGCAATCTGTAAAACTGACATTTCTTACTGACCTGGTCATATTTTGTTGAATTCTTGCTAAAATAGTTGAAATCTGTGACAAAAGGTCATAAATGAAAAAATCCACTATTATCACCAAGAACTCTTTTTTTGTCAAATTCAAATTATTTTAGTCAAATATATTTTTATTTTAATGAATTAAAAGTCAAATACAACTACTCATTCATTTTTTGTTTACAAATATTTATTAATATTATAATTGACTTTTCATTCAAGATATTAAAGGGTCAATATTTTTTATAATTTTAGGTAAATTGATCTTTGATTAGTCACCTTTTTACTAACAGTTGTTTTTTATCTGACTAATCAACAATCAATTCAACTAAAATCATACAAAATATTTTGACCCTTTTATATCTTGAATGAAAAGTAAATTATAATATAAATAACTATTTGTAACAAAAAATGAATGAATAGTCATATTTGACTTTTAATTCATTAAAATAAATGGATATTTTAATAAAACAATTTGAATTTGACAAAAAAAAAAGTTTTGATTAAGATTAAAATCACCAAAATAACACATTCAAAATAGACTTTTTTAATAGGACATTTCATTTTACTAATGGTAGCAATGCAACAAACTTGCATAGACCTCTCATTCCCAAAATAAATATATCGTTGGAAAGTTTAGGCCAAGACAAATCTATCCATATCTTACTTGACCCGATAGTAAATGACCAGATCTGACCAGGTCCCAACGGGACCCGACATGCCTGTTTAGCACATCCCTGAACTCAGTTGGATGAGTTGTTTATTTCGATACCTTACTCTATCCGTTTACCCCCCTCCCCCTAATTCATAAAGCAGGGGTAATTTTTTTATATAACAACAAACAATATGTGTCTTTCTAAAACTATAAAATTTGAATAAAATTAATGTGTATTTATTTATGAAAAATCTAAAGAAAATAACCAGAAAGGCTTTTAAATTTATAGAATTCAAGAATTCATAGAATTTAACAAAAATTTCTCCTAGGTTTAAGAATTAAGGGGATAAATGGGTCGGGTAAGTTATCGAAATGATCAGTTCATCGTACTGAGTCCATTGATGTGCCACATGGTCATGTTGGGTCCCTAGGACCTGGTCGGGGTCAGATCTGGTCATTTACCGTTAGGTCGGTAAGGTATGGATGGACTTGTCTTGGCCTAAGCTTAGATACTAAAAAATGTCTTTGTTATTGAATTATATAAATTAAGTGCGAATAAATGGGTTTTTGGCAGGGATGCGCAAAGGTAAAAAAGTCAGGGGGGTATTTGTGTTTTTCGCCAGTACCTCTCCCGTAGATGTAATGTTAAAGATTTTTTCTCAGGGGTATTCTGGGCTGGACACCCCTTTGCGCGTAATTTACACATTATTTTTAAATGTTGATTAGACGATTTTATTTATTTCAAAATTTTAGAGGGCAAAAAATTTCTAGGGGTGGATTAAAGCTTTTTCAAAATTAAAGGGGGGAGGGGTGCAGCCAAAATATATCCCCTGCTCGACCTCCTAAAATGATGTGAAAAGTACCCTGAATTGATTATTTGGGCGATATCTCAACTGTAAGGGGCTTTTGGCCCTCTCTGACCTTGGCTACCCCTGAGTCATAGTATGATGAATGACTGTTTAATTTCTGGTGTACTGTATGTCTGGACCGCCGGATGTGTCGGCCGTTGTCTGGTTTGGCAGAGATATTCAAAAGTGTAAGAATAATAAGTTTGAGAACAGGTTTGGATGAATGGATGGGATGTAGTGTTGGGAGTCCTGAGAGCCCTGAGTGGTGCACAGGTAGGGCTGTATTGGGTGGAGCGCCAGAACTGGTGCCACAAGTTTGCAACTTTGCTGCAGTGGTCGTATACGTGGTCGACAGGACCAGTGCCAGTGGCAGACATAGCATACCTGTGCCAGTAATGCGAGTGCCGTATACTCAGAGTCTATGCATTAGGTTTTGTCTCGTCTTTTGAGTCGATTTTAGTATTTGTTTAGTGTTTGTTGTCTTACATAACAAAGACTTCAATGCAATTGTGAATTAATTTATACTCAATTTGTTTAATATATGACAAACCAATGATCACAACAATGACAAGAATGACCGACAGTTGCAATGTCTGGTTGTTGTGCTCTTCACACACGTCTCTCCATTATTTGATTTTGTTTACGCTTTTACATCAACTCAACGGTAAGTCACGTCTCGCTTAACATCTATTTTGCAATTTTCCCAATATTTTCCGCAAAAAGCAATTCCCAATAAATATAACCAAAAGTACTGCCAAACGGTTCGTACATAACCCATGTCTCGTATATAATAGGGGTTGAAGGGAATGGAAGATTGCATTCAATTGATTTGACAATTGTCACGAATAAGAGTCAAGTCTGTGAGTAATCTTTGTCTATGAGTGATATATCGTATGAGAGGCAGAGGCATATTGTCCACCGGCAGGTGCTTTGACAATGTTTTGATACACATTGAAGCGAACCCTCATTGCCAACCATTTGACGCATTTAAGAGCGCTTTGATTTGTCAATAGTTAAGAAAGAGATTTAGTTGTACTGAAAAATGTAAATTAAGGTCTGCACAGAGCAGAGGGTATGCGAGGATTATAGTGTTGTTTGGTTTAAGGCTAACATTTATGCAACAAATGTTGGGCTAAGTTAGCATCAAATTTCTGGATTCAATGCTGTGCTGTCAAACATGTAACTGAACTTTGTCTCAATGATATGGAGCGCAGACACAAACAAGTTTGAGTCCAAAGTCTGTTTTGGTCACTGTTTTCTCAATTTAGTCTTTTGGCACTTAATTATCTATGAAACGAGTCACTCAATCACTTCCTTTCCAAACGCAGAGAACCACACGAACCGATCTTTTACTCACTATTAGAGCCATAGTCTGAGTAAAAATATATTCTTTTATTTTGCTTTGATTTGCGAATAATAATCGAAATTCAGGACTACTTATAGATTAGTTTCAGACACTCGAAAGCCAGAACTCAGTTTAAGTGATTGCTGTGAGAGTATTGTTAAGAACTGGCACAGAGTGACAGGTGGAGGGCCTCCAATCGACCGGTAACTGTATTGCTGTATTGGACCCATAGCTCGACCATCTGTCTGTTGCTCTTCTAAGGACTAGGGAATGGGAACTCTCTGTGCTCTCTGTGTTGTGAAGCAATTCTAGATATTCTGAAGAAAGAAATATAAGACTAAAGCTATGTATGTATTGTATGAAACGCTAAGCCATAGAAGTTATTCGGCACGAGAGCTCTCCGGCCCCTCTCCTGTCCCTTCTCTCCCGCCATTTCTTTGTCAAACGAGTTCATTGATTTTGGTATATGTGTTGGAATGGATCACAACTCAAGTTATAGGTTATCCTATATATTGTATGTATTGTATGCTTACAAGAGCTTCTATTCATTAGAGTTGGCTTTGGTTTGATTTTAGTTCTCATTCCTTAAAAAGAGTAAAATATATTTCAATTCAATTACAATTGCATTGACAGCAGACAAAACTTATTGTGTTAAACATTAAACAAAAGAGTTTTTACTCTAATTCTAAACAAAATCATAATTAAAGAGGAATATAATTGAAATTCGTTTCATTAGTATTATTATAGAGAATAGTATTAAATTAGATTCACGTTTAGGCAAAACGATTATTCGTATATTAAATATTTGGTTAGTGTCACAAAACGGTTGGTCATATCAAGAATGTAGTGAGTCGTGAGCGCCAACACCCAAACCCCAACTACTGAATTCATAAGACCATCAAATGTTCAATTGTTATATTCATTGCCGTCTTTGCATTCATTCATCGCTTTTTTAAAAGCAAAATCAGAAACTCAGATATGGCTTATGTCACGCTTCCGCCCATTCCGATCCAGTTTAAAGAGGTATTCGTGAGCTGTCCGGCCCGGTATGTTTGGTTAGGTTTGTTTGTTTGGATGAGTCAATTAAGGCTTAGATTTTGCATACATCAAACCCAGTATTCTTCAGCACAGGGTTGTCAGGAATCAAACATTACTGAGACTTGAAATACCTGTTTGGACAAGTCTTTGCATTTCTTATCAAAGTTTGCCATTAGTTTCATTGAATCGAATTTATTTATTTTTTCAAATATTACTCAATCGATAATAATATTCATATAAAGCTTATATAAAAACTTAAACTCATTTCATTACTAAAAACATTCAATTTTTTATTACAAAACTGTTTTACGTAAACAATGATTACAAGAATTATAATTAAGTTTTAAATTAGAATACAATGCGATATAAATTAATTGAGAATTGAATTTCCTTTGAAATAAGTTCACAAAATCGATGCAAATATCAAATACAATTGATTTCTTAAGCACTTAATCATATTGTGAAACAAAGATAGATAAAAGCATTCATTAATTATGTTAGAAGTGCTCTAATTTAACACAATTCAAGTTAAACCATATTCTAATACAGTATTTGTGCTGACATTGAATTGAATTGATTTGAATAGTATTGTGAATACAATCACAATTGTATTCATACGACTGTTGGATAAACTAAAATTCAGAATTTTTCGTGGAATAAATGTTTAAATCCTCTAAATGTTAAGAGTTTTGATAAATACAAGAGTTCTTTCACTTCGTTTCTTCCAGAAACCAATTATTAATATCGATGTCATTGAAAAGTTGGACCAATTTATCACTGAAAATGTCGCCGAAATTCATTTTGAATTTTTCGCACGTGTTTAATACATTTAAAACCATAAATCACAATCGTATGCAAAGCCAGAGCTAAAGCCAAACCTAATGTACAGTACAGTGAACTCAAGCAAACAAAAGATGTGACAAACACATAGTCTTACCGGTTAGACTGGACCTGTGCTCTTGTGCTCTTTCCAGTCCACTCTTTCTAAGTTAATATCTAACATCTAAATAACCCGAATATTGAGCTCCGGGCGGTTCATGTTATTCTTGTACTCCATTATACAATACTGTGCTCTACACTAAACTTTATTCTCAATTGTTTTCGTTTAAATTTACTCAGAATTCTATTAATTAGTATTGAATTTTTGAATTCTTTGAAGTAAATGATAAGAATAAGTGAACAATAAGTCACAAATTCTCAAGTATAAAAGTATTTTTTGATTTCTATATTTTCAACACAAGACCATAAAATAGTTTAAACTACCGAATGAATTGCATATGCCATACCATACCATCCTAAATGCCAGATTTGAAAACTGTTTGTCAATAGAAATTTTTGTCAGTAGAATAGCTCTAAAATATACTTATTTTATGTGATTATGAATGCGATAAAACATTTTTGTATTCTGGATTGCCTTATGAACTGAAGAATTTAAGGCAGAGCTGTATTCGGAAATTGATTACATTAAAGAAAAAGACAAGTCCTGAGCCTTATTCAAAGCAATTAGGGATTCGCCCAAATTTGGTGCTCAACTCATCCAATATATTGAAACCAAAATAAGTTGAAACGAGTTTGTTCTGAGACTAAGGCTATAATAATATCTTCTAATTTAATAGTTTGTAAAAATATAACAAATTTTATTTTTGGGTGTTTTCATAGAGCGATAGGTTGTGTGTCTGAACTGTTCAACAGTCACTGCATTTATTAACCATTGAAGGGTGTGTTACCTGAAAAAAATGCTCAAAAGTTAAATCTCGCCAAAGCACTACACGTCAGAAGTAATCTTTTGACGAATAGATGCAGGCAGTGGTACAGGCATTGTGTATAATGGCATGGGTATAGCATAGGTATGGTCATCGTTGCATCCAAGAGCATAGTTAGACTAAGAACTGAGAGCATAGAAGGGCGTCTATAATAAGCTTAATGTTGATGGCCTGAAGCACATCACAATTCAAGGACACTCTGAACTGTAATTTATAAACTAATCTCAAAATTTATGCGAATATCATGTCATTTACTGTGCACTCTCTATCTCTCCCTCTCCACACACTCCGCACTCTTGATTACACCAAACAGAGTAAATCCAAATGAGAGCTATTTCTCTGAAATAATTTTCGCCAACGGCTCAGCCCTTACTCTGCAATAACTACTCTGAGCTCTGGCTCTGCGCTGGACTTTAAGCATTTCCTTTGTTCCCTTCTTGTGCTCAACCAAAGGAAATAACAATGCGTTCACTTTTTACGTTGTCGTGAAAATGGTTTTGCATGGCTTGATGTGATGTGTTTACTTAAAAGTACTCTGGCCTCCAACCCATGCCTCTCCCCCTCTCCCTTATAGTTCTCTCTCTCTCTCTCTCTCTCTCTCCCCCTCCTTATATCGTAGTAAGACAAAACAAGTCGATTCACTTTTAAAATTTTATTCATAATCGTTATGAATGAGTCAACCAATTAAATGACGGATTGAATAAATAAAAAGTTTAAAACTCAGAATATATTGCAATATATGGCACGAAAAAATATTTTCGTAATCAAATTTAATTTTAAATATATTTCATATAATGTTTATTAAACAAAGAATACAAGTTCTAAAAATGTTCAGATTATTCCTAAATAAGCACGATTTGTTAAAGACACTACCTAAATTGTGACAAGCTTATTCCATATGTAAATTAACATTATACGGTATAATATTGAATAAACTTAAATTATAGTTTAGACTTTAAACTTGAGAGTATTAAGTTATCCATTCATTATAAGATTCATCAATTAATTTTGTTGAGTACTTCAGCAACAGTTAAAACTTTGATTTGTAGTTTTCATAGATAACAGTAATAACTTTATCATAACTTCATTTTGAGAATCAAATTAATAAACTTAATCAATTTATTATTATTTCATATTGTTGTTTATCTTATGATTCATTCATATATCTAGTTCTTAATCAAAACTTCTTATTTTACAGTAATTTTAGAATTTTCAATAATTTTTTTGTTTTTACAAAAGTTCTCCACAGGAACTCAAAAAACTCCTCTTGATTTACAAACTTTTGAATTATGTTATGTTTAAAAATGTCTCTGTATTATTAAGATAATATAAATAAATTGTTTCATGTTTAAAAAAAATAGAAAACATCTGTATTCTATCCTTTCAGTTCCATTTCATTAAGAGTGAATAAAGATTTATCTTTACAAGAGAATAAAATCACTATAGTTTATAATGTGAGTTCAATTTAAAATCATAAGTATAAAAAAATTGAGGTTTGATGATTTTGAAAAACTAAAACACATGCTAAAATTTTGAAACAAATGAGCTTATTTAAAAGAAATTGTAATATGACAATCGAGGGTTCAGCGCAAAACAGTCTTTTGGAAAATAAAATCTATTTTGAAAGAAAAAACGACCTGTTTACTCTATTGTAAGTACCCCTTGCCAGTCAAATCAGTTCCGCTTACAGTGCTTGTTAGTAGTCTTTGTCTACCCAAGGTATTATTGTATTCGAGTTACTTTTGTATATTAAGCAAAGTATTTTAAATTTTATAATCAAAACAATTGTTATAAGAATTAAAAGAAGATTTCTATATTTGTTTGCATTTAAATAGAGATTTTGATCATTTGATGGAATAAGTGATAAAATTAATTCAATTGTTGATAATTGAAAACGTGATTTCATTATATTTGATGAGTCATTGATAAAATGTTATAGTAGTTGTATTACTGTTACACTATCTGGGCTGTAATATTACTGGTAATACTTTATTGCTTTTAATACTCATTTATGAGAATATTTTTGTGTGATTTGAGTCTAATATTAGAGAAGAAACTGAAAATAGTATAGATTAGACATTTATAAGTTGTGAATATAATCGGAGGGGAATTATGCGATCGAAATGTCTTTGCATAAGAGATGCAATCGCACGGAAGTCTGACCTCTACTACTGTAGCACAGATACACTAAAAGATATTGAGGAGAGTTTGCTCCTGAAAGCAGTTATTTGATTGTCAAAAGCAAACTATACTTAACTCAATCACAAACTGATCACAACTTTTATAGTGTGTATCAAAAAGTTTATATAAGATTTTTTAATATTAACTTCAAAGTAGTTATTGTCAAAAAATCAATGATCGCATCATTGCTTCAACTAATACGAGCTATTTTTGAGCCCTAAAGCACTATCACTTCTAAGCACTACCTGAAGCTCTTTTTCATATCTTGTCATAAATATCTGAAAATATTTTTTTCTGGCTTCCAAAATAGTTGTTGGGTCTCAACAATTCTCAGAGCCCACGGCTAATAAAGATGCGATTGAGGGTGAAACGATACGACTTGACTGCAGATTCAACCCTCAACTGCTTGGGACTAATCCTAATAAATTAATCTTCTATTGGCACCGAACCAATAATATAAAGACAGATCCCGTGGCCATCAATGAGAACCCACTCGAATCTGACTATAGTGTAGAACACAATACGATAGAAGGAAAGTACGACTTATTGATAAAGAGAGCACAATATGACAGAGACAACGGACAGTTCGAGTGCAAAATCAAAGAGGCCGGCAATGGGGCCGAAGTCAAAAGCCTTTCATATGTCGTGACAATACTCAGTGAGAAATAATGCGTTTTATCTAAAACTCAAAATTAATTATCATTAATGACTGACTTTGTCTTGTGTACAGTCCCTCCCGGCCCACCCCTAATCACTCCAATGAATCCGGTGGCAAAAGAAGGCGAATCATTCGAACTGAGCTGTTCGAGTCAAGGCGGCAGTCCTGACCCTATCATACAGTGGTTTCGCGATACAACACCATTAGATGGACAGATGACAAGAGGCGGCACAAGAGATAAGCCTACGTCCAATGTTCTAACTATCGAGCCATCACTTGAGTTGGACCGAGCAGTCTATAAGTGCACGATTTGGAACCGAGCCATAAGAGAAGATAAAAGACTGGAAGCAGTAGTTCCCCTCACTGTTCACTGTATGCAATAAATGGATTGAATGAAAGCTTTATTTTCATTAATTAATGTTTATTTATATGATTTTAGATAAGCCCAGAGTTACTGTCGGGCCATACAATCCACTCAAAGTTTCAGTTGATGGCAATGCAGAGATGGCCTGTAGTGTGGAATCTAATCCACCGGTGCGTTCCATAAGATGGATGAAAAACGGACAGCTCTTAACCAATACTAATAATCACACAATAATTCGGGTAAAACCCGACGACTCCGGCAAATATGACTGCATTGCGGACAATGGCATTGGAGGCACTCCAGCGAAGGAAACACTGGAATTGGCTGTTCTTTATGGACCAAAAGTGAATGTCGTTCCCGAACGAGAGGCCGTCACTGATGAGACACTTAATGTTAAGTGCAATATAGCGTCGAATCCCAAACCCCATACCGTTGTGTGGCTTAAAGACAGCGACCCTTCTTTCAAACAAACGGGAACTCTATTAGTGTTGGACAGCATTAAAGCAGAAGACTCTGGAAATTATATTTGTATCGCCAGTACTAGTTTGAAACCATCGGGTGCTGTGGAAGGGGTTGAAAGAACTAATAACGCGAGCGTTAGAATACGGGTTAAGCATAAACCGGGAGAAACGGAAATACTTCCTCAAAATCCAGTGGCCGTCGCAGGAAAGCCATTCACTTTGAGCTGTCAATCAAAACCTCCCGGTTTTCCAGAGCCGGAGTATCGCTGGTGGCGAGAGGGACAGGAGCAGCAAGACTTGGGCCGACGTATTAATTATACTTTCATAGCTGTGCACGTGAGCCAAGAGGGCAGGTATTTCTGTGAACCGTTCAATGCTTTGGGAAAAGGAATGATTGGTTCCGTATATCTATCGGTCAACGAATCGCCACAAATGGTTATATCAATGAAACCACAATTCATTGGCAAAGAAGGGGACAAAAACTTTAAACTGACGTGTATTTCAAGAGCAAAACCCAAACCTAATGTTATTTGGCTTCAAAATGACGTCGAAATCACTGCCGACAACAATCAGTTCCGCATTGAAAAACGGGAACAAATGGAAGACATGAACGTCCACACCATTCAAACGACACTACACTTTGAATCGATGACAAGAAAGGGAACCAATAGTTTGTCGGCCAACGACAGGGGACGTTACACCTGTCTGTTTGACAATGGCATTGGGCAGAGCATTAAGTCTGAAACAGTGCTTCGTATCGAACACTCGCCAGTTGTGCGGCACTCATACAATAGGGTCGCCTTTGACTTCGGAGAGACGGCTGTCCTTCAGTGCAAAATGTCTGCATATCCAGCGCCGAAGTTCGAGTGGTTTTTTAGGGGAAAAATTCTGGACAATTATAGCGATAGGTATAACACAAACAGCACTGAAGTCGGGGATGACATACACGTGGGCTCTCTTTCCATACGTAACACAAGAGAGAGTGATTACGGGGACTACACGTGTCGGGCCGTCAACTCTGTGGCCGATGACGACGAGAAGACTATTATAAAATTGGTGAAGAAGTCTGCGCCAGAAATGCCAATGCAGTTGGAAATGGTTGAAGTCCTGTCCGATTCAGTCATTTTGCGATGGATTGAAGGATTCAATGGAGGTTTTGGAAACACTGAATATGTGGTCACTTATAACGACGGCGAGCGGTGGCGTAACGAATCGTGTCGTAGTTTGAATCCGTGCAAAATTACTGGACTCGAGTCCAGACATGAATACCAGTTCCGAGTATTGGCAGTCAATCCTCGAGGTTATAGTCCGTATTCAGAAGACCTGAGAGTAACGACTAAAGTAAACCTCAAAGATATGCCAAACGCTTTCGAATCACTTTATGAAAGAGAAAAAAATACTTTGGTTTTTAACGTCGAACCACACGACGTCTCACTTAAATTAGTCGCTAAAATAGAGATCCGGAGTGAGAACAGCCCCGAATGGAAACAACTGACAACTGTTCCCATACTTTCCAATCAGGAAAATGTTTACTTGAAAGCCACCACTGAAGAGATCAGTGATATTCGGGTTGTGCTGTGTTTGCAGAGCAACGACTCGTGGTGTGGATATGAGCACCTGGTCAAAATGGATTCCATGTACGCACGAGAGGCCAAAAGCCTCACCACTGATCACTTGCTGAGTGTTATTCTGATTGCAAGCATCTGCGCTCTGGCAGTGGTCACCATTTTATTGTGTTGTTGTTGGAGAAGGAAAGACAAAACAACTAAAAAAGATTACGAATCGGATTCAACGACAGGTAGACCTAAAGTAACGACAATAAGCCAACCGTTTTATGCCTCACACGATAACAAAGGTATGGACCGACTGTCCAACGGTTTTGAGTTTATATTTACTGAATTTTTTTTATATCACTATTAGGTTTGATGTCAGACGTGGACACTTCAAACATAAGCAAAATATCTCCGCCTCTCTATTCGGCCACAACTGACTCTCTAAACGGACACATCTCTCAGAACTATTATCTGACCGGAGAAGGCAATGACCCGAGTCCTGGTGCCAGCACTGAGACGGGACAGAGTGAGCTCTGGAATATGATTAAATCGGATATGATGAACGAAAATCCCAACGATAACGCCCTGTCCTACCACTCCGGTTATGGCACTACTCATATGCAAATGGATCCAAATGGATATCTGGGCTCTTATGGCTATTATGGTCCGCACGAAGGCTACCAACCTTTGAATGAGGAGACTCTAAACATGAATCGCAAGAACAATATGCGTAAGATTTGTTTGAAACTTAAATGTTTCGATCGTTTAATTAAAATCAAATGTCTTCCTAACAGAAGTTCCCTATTATGACGACATGAGTGCCAATCCTTATGGAACGGCAATGGGTATGGAAATGATGAACGACCCGCTGTCAAACCTAACTGATCCCAACCTAATGCCAGCTATGGATCCGTCAAACATGAATCACATTCCATATGAAGAAGAGATGGAATATTCGACGAATAGAAACGGAAGAGTCATTAGAGAAATAATTGTTTAAATTAAATGTTTGAATAGATTTTGTAAATTATTAATAATTAATGTATTGATTGCTCAAAATGCCAAAGCATTCATTCGAGAGTTGAGTAAATTTAGGCCAAAACAAGTCCTCATGACATCAAAAGACATTAATTCTAAAATGTTTAGTCGTGTCTCACATCTCACTGTCATTCCATTGAAAACATATTTTCATACATTTGTATATAAATTCATAGATTATTGATATAAAGTCTCGAATTATCGATAAGTTATATATAAATTATTATTCGGCGTAACATTTGCTCATTAAATGACATCAAATACTGTGCAATGACTTCAATGACATTCAAATTAATACATTTTCCCAATATTTTTGTTTAATAGTTAAATATAATTAATACAAATGGTGTTCATTGAAGACATTCAAAGCCCAATAATGTACTTAAAATATAATGCGATCTCATTATTAACTTAATATTGACTTAATTGCAATTTATGTGCCTTTTATTGAATGATTTTATTTATATATAATTAAATTTAGTAAAAAATTCTGCCATTAATTCATATCCAAAATTGTTTTATATATCTTATATATATTTTTTGGTGTATTTTTATATTTTCCTATTTTGTAATTAAGTTTTACTTTAAAATTCTCATTAAATTAATATTTTTGTTCAAAAAAATTTAATCTTTATTTCAATTATTATTAATTAATTTATTTTTATTCAGCTTTTGGACTAAAATATAATTTCAAACAATAAATCAAAAGTGCATTCATTCAGATATCAAATAAACTAATGATTTGATTCAAATCGCTATAACATTACAACAGAAGACATACTATAAGTTATAATCCATTGAATGACTTAAGTGTGGGTCCAATAGTGTTAGACATCGTAACCGATTAGATGTCTTCTGCCAATACACTCGCCCACAAAGAACCAACAAATCACTTCTATGGTCACCAAGTAGTTGAGCCACGCCTCCCGCACACTGAGTCGCCGCCACTGCCCCGACTTCGCACTCCTGACAATAGCCCGAAATGCGGCCACTATTTGTGGTATTTCTGTCGGATTGGGTGGAATCAACTCCACTCTCGCGTATCGAACAAATGTACGTAACTTTGGTTTTGAACCTATCGTTCAATAAATACATTCAATGCAATCAATGCTCACTTCAATTGTTTTAAACTTACTTTCGATTAAAACCGGTATTTGCGATGAAATCTTTGAAACCAAAGAATTGACTTTTGTCGCCATTTTATGTGATCTCAAGATATGACCGATAGTTGTCGTTAGAAAAGGTATGTATTATATAATAATAGGACTATTATAGAGTACTTTAGGCCCAGAGGGCAGACCTTCACTCAATCACTGCTCTCAACAAACTTAACGTACTTTTTATAAACAGTAATATTTGTGACAATATTTATGTATATTTTGCTCAAAACATGTGATAATTTGTTATTGTTTTCAATTGAATTATTTTAAAATTAGTTTCAATTGATTTAATAGTTATATAAAGTTTTAATAATCTTTGAAATGCAGTCATATTTAAGTCGAAAACCATTTGTTTGTTATAATTGTTTGAATCGATTGAATGCATTGAAAACAATTAACGCAACGATTACTACAAAACCGCCGAAAATTGAAATAAAGAAAACGAAATCAATTAAAACTAAATTACAATTAAATGCCAAACAATTTCCACGACTTCTCAGAGATTTAAAAAAATTTGACAAAACTTCAGATAAAAGAGTTGCCATCGATTGGAGCGATAGTAAAGACAATAAAGAGTTGGATATTATATCACATTCTGTGGAAAGTGAGGCAAACATTGATTCAATCATTGAATCGGAAACCAATCCAAAGAATATTAACGATTGGATTGAATCCAATTCTCACAACTATTTTAGTAATTTCGATGTTTTTAGTCCAGAAATACAGGAAAGTATTGATTTGATTGAAACTAAAGACCAAATGAATAATCAATTGATTTTAGACTCAAAGCTAAACAAAAAAATTGTGAATAAAATTAAGACAAAAGACAAAAACAATAAAAAACAGGAAGAGATTAGAAAACAGTTGAAGGAATTGGAAATTAAAGCCAAAGCTTTCAGTCTTAGGACAAGTCTAAAGAGTTATATTCATTCGTGTATTTATGCGGATATGGTTTCAAAAGGACATTCAGTACTACTTTATTACCGAAATAGAAGTCTTAGAACTCTTAAAGACAATAGTAATTGTGAAGACATTAATCCAATCGATGTTTCCGTTTATAACGTTTTACTGAAGGGTTGGGCACAGAGAGGGAAAACAGTTCGAATAAAAGAGTTAATGAATTTAATGAAATCGGCAAACGTTAGGCCAAATGCAGAATCGTTTGCCTATTATTTGCTTTCTATTGGACGACAACTCAAACCATTGACCAATAGAGAGATTTTGTCGGTTATGGAAGACATGAAAGCATATGATTTAAATGCGGAACAATTGTTCGACAATTGCTTTGTCAGTAAAGAAGAAAAGAACGAAATAATGCGAGTTTTGAATCATTCGTTTCCACATTTAAACCCAAAAAATGTTGATTTTGTTAAAGAATATTCGTGTAATTTAATGGATCCAATCGTAAAAAGTGAACAAAAAGAGTACAATCCGTCGAAAGGCATTGATTTGGCGGGTTTGGAGTCGTGGGCTAAACAACAATTTGCGTTAGAAATCAATGGAAATGTTTTCATAAAATCTATTGTTTTCGACGATTTTAGTGTTTCTAACGATAAGACAAAACAATTTCTCAAAAATGAATGGAAAAGAATTGAAAACCAATGGAGAACTGCTCTAAAAGAAGCGTTTGGGAGACAACTGAAGACTTTGCAAACGCAGTCGAGTGAAATGAATGGAATGACTTTATATCCCTATCTAATCGTTTTGGACACACAATACTATATCGAGGCTATGATCGAAGAGATCCGTCTGTGCGCTAATATGAGTGAATACCATAGCCCTCCCGTCTCTTCAATGTATGGGAAATTAGGCAAAAGAATTATGTTAAGGTATTTGGTTAAGACTCATGTGAGGGACGGAACCGCTCAGGACTTTCAGGAATTGTACGACAAATACATCGATTACTACAAAAACAGTGAATTAACGACAAAATATAATTCGAGAGAGTTTTGGCACAAATTAATGACTGAAAACCAACACTTATATAACGACAATTCACGTGACAAGTCGTGGCCCTTTCACGTTCAGGTCGGTGTCGGACAGTTCCTCTACAACCTTATGGTTCAGGAAACCAAAATCGAAACAAATATATTGAGAATTAATAATAATTCAAAGAAAAAAGTGTCGGCTTTTGGAATCATATATAAACCAATCGGTAATCTTAGGTTTCAGAAGGAATTCAGAGTTCACCCGACGCTCACTAAACTGTTTCGAAAGACTTGTTTGGATAGTCTGTCATTTGATATGGATATGTTGCCAATGCTCTGTCCGCCTGTGCCCTGGATTTCACCCAAATTTGGCGGTTATTTACTGACGAAAACAGAATTCGTTCGAATGCCTGACTCTTATCAGAAATGGGTTTATAATAAATACGATAATCAAAAACTGTATCCGAGTTTCGATTCACTAAATTACCTATCGATGTGTCCCTGGATTCTCAACTCCAAAGTATGTCTATTTCCCTTAGATTTCCATTGAATTTATTTCAAGACTACCCATACAGTCCTTTCCAAACGCATTAAAAAGACCATAGAATTGAAGACAACTTAGAAGATTGTCTATTTGTGCATGCTAATTCTTATAAATAAGACGATATTTGAACAAGAATGGACCTGTATTATATTATATTATATTATATTAGGGTTAGCGGAATTATTCCCTCCGGAATTTGCAACTTTCCAGGAAAATATAATTGAGGAGTGGGAATCCGCTTTAGAGACAATTCCCAAATAGTTATCAAAATGTAACTGTACTGATGTTACCCACCATTTCAACTAATTTATAATCATTTGTGTAGATATTTCTTATTTATTTGATGCATAAAATGACATAAATTGCATCAATTAATGGCAAATTGATTTATTTTAACGATTTTTGCACAATTTTGGCCAAAAAGCATAAAACGAGCTGTACTGTAGACTTAGCGCAATAAGAAATAGAGAATTGAAACAAGATTAAGTTTTGAAAGATTAAGTGATTTTTAGTTTATTTGCTACAAAGTTCACGCTTACAAATAATTTTCATGTATGAAATGTGCCAAGCTCCAGGGTTTGGATACATCGTATTTCTTGCAAGACTCGTTAAAAATTATTGCTTTTATATTGCTAATCTACTTATTTTGATCCTTGTGATTTTAAATGTTGAAGATTTGGGTGAACTTATATAAAGTAATATTTTTGTCATATTTTGCTAAATTATTATACAATTCATCATAATTTTGCTAAAATCTAGTGAATTCTTAAAGAATTCATCAAAATTGTGTTAAAATTCAGAATTTTGATTTGAAATCTGTAAGAATTTGAGGATTGCCTGATTGAAATAGCTCCCAGACCCACCCTGTGCAACATTTGGCAGATTTGTGACGTCATAGCCGGGAATACCTGACTTGGGCCCAATAAACTGGGGAGGGGGGGGGGGGAAACTTTGGTTATATTTGATGTATTTTCAGACCAATAGTTGAGACTAACATCCAGGAGGAGCAGTGTGGCTTCGGTGCAGGGCGCAGTAATAACATAAAAGCATAAATAATAGGTATGGGCAAATGTGAGTCCATCCTGGAATACCGCCTGTGATTTTGGCCGATACCTCCTGCGTCACTCGCCCTTAGGAAAGTTGAGAAGTTTTCAGAATATTCTGTGAAATTCTGTCTAAATTCTTAGAAAAATAACAGAATTTTGTCAAATTCTGGTGAAATGCTATAGAATTCATCATTGCCTAAATTCTGTTAAATTATGTCATTTTCAATTGAATTCTGCAAGAATTTGACGATTGCGAAATACATTCTCCTGAACCCCTCCCTGTCTCAAATTTGGCTAAATCTCTGACATCACAGCCCGGAATAGCGAATACTTGGCCGAAAACAAATACCATACCCTTACATGATAGCCAAATCAGTTGAGACAGGAAGAATATATGAATATGTAATGTAAATATTTTGTAACATTTTCACCTCAGAATATTTTGGCTATACCCCCTTGAGGACCATAATATAATAGTTATAATAACTTTCTTAAAAAACCTTCGTTTAACACTCCAGGCTAAAATTTTCACCATTTAGCCCTCCCCCTAGACTAACTAGCCTTTCGCCTAAAAACTTCTCTGTCTTCCTCTTAATAAAATATGCAGGAATTCTTTTATTGCAATATAAAATAAATAGAATATAAATTTATTTATAAATATCGAAAATCTTTTACTATATTAAAAACTACTTTTACCTTGACTCAAAATGTCAGGAGGTATTTTGGCTATACCCCCACCCCTTGGCAACTCTTGTTTCAGAAGGAATAG
>JAQFXN010000162.1:0-27743 GCA_034693365.1 Liacarus xylariae | reverse complement strand
ACCTTTTAATAGTCATTATTTTTTATTTAGTCAACAGGAGAGTTAATGAAATTGACTAACATTTGCTATCAAAGTATCATATATCACTAGCTATCTATAACATTATATGGATATATACTAAGGCTGGCAATAGGTGTGCATTTTTGGCTGCAAACGGTTGTAACAAAAAACGTTTTTGCCCTCATGAACCCCCTACTCCAAAATCGATAAAAATTAACCATTTTACCCCTCCCTAGACATCATCTAAGCTCTTGCCTAAAACAATACCCATCCCCTGCCGTTTTGAGGCATGGACACCTTGGACATCCCTGAATTCGACAATCAGTATTAAAACTTTATTCAATAACAGACACAACGGTCCAAGTATTAGCTAAAATTGGCAGACAATTGGATATTAAATTAAATTAACCGTAATTATGATAATCTGTTCCTCAACTTATTTTCGCTCTAAAAATTACATTTTTAAAATTAACTGGATTAATTTAAATTTTTTTAAATTTTATTTTCCCAATATCGTTTTTTTGGTTATATTTTCTAAAAACAATATGAATAAAAACTTTTACAAATGATTAATAAAATAATCTTTGTCCTTAAGATTTATACAGTGTATTGAAGTAAATCAACGTTTATTTAAAAAAACAGTGAAATTGTTTTGAAAGGAAAATAATCGCTAATAAACAGAAAGTACAATGTTCAGACCCTATGGCTTACGTGCCTCCGTTGCACTAGGTAAATTTTTTACTCACTTACAAAAATCACTTACAAGTTAGTAGACTTTAGTACTAACATTTCAGTAATAATTAATATACTTAACAAAACTCCTTTTTTCCTTTTTCTCCTCTTTTAATGAAATTTTTCATTCAATAATTGTATGTTATTTTCAATAATAATTTATTACTAATAAATAATTCATTTATATTTAATACACAATCAAATAAAATGTTATAGAATTCTGTCCCAAATATTTCATCGATTGTATGCAATAATTATGTAATCAATTAAATTAATTATGTTTTGGAATTAAGTTTGAAAATTCTATTAAATTCAAAAAATTATACTCAATGTTAACTGAATATGAAAACAAACAAAAGAACATAAATATATATTTTTATTGATTAATACATGAAAATACAAAAAATGCATCGATTGTGTCATTCAATCACTTAAATAAATTCTTGTTTCGTTATTAGACAACAATCCGGATTAAATTTATGTTTGTATTCGAAAATGATATTTA
The DNA here is from genome assembly GCA_034693365.1 of Liacarus xylariae. Lineage (NCBI taxonomy): Eukaryota > Metazoa > Arthropoda > Arachnida > Sarcoptiformes > Liacaridae > Liacarus > Liacarus xylariae. The sequence continues at coordinate 26,506 of JAQFXN010000162.1, read as the reverse complement.
AACACAAATTAAGTTTTAATTAATAAATAAATTAATATAAATTTAATCAGGGAGCTTTGTTTAAGAATTAGTTAGTTTCCACATGATATTCATAGGGGATAAATCTCAAGGGGTTTAGATCTTCTCTCAGCCAATAGGCGGTAACAAAAACAAGCACTGGTCGAAAGTATTGGAATTACTTATCTCTTCTACACTAGAGAGGGGTTTTGAATAAAATGATTTGAAGACATTCTAATTGAAATTTACAGAAATATTTTTTAAAACAGATCTGAGAGCCCCCGCCCATCATATAAGCGAAGCACTGCCACTGACCAAACAAATATTTATCACTCATTCTCTCCCTAAATGCCTGGGCTATGGCATGAAATGAGTTCTCTTTATTCAATATTTCTAATGTTATCTGTCGTACGAATGAAATCATTTCACGTGTCATAACTGTATTCACGACAACAATACTCAATGTCTCGACTTATTTCTTCACTTCTGAAACGTCGGAGAAAGACATCCAAATCATGCTATGAATAAAAAATATAGATTTATTGCAATTAATATAGTTTTTGATTTTAAAGCGAATTAATATATCAAACGTTAAGTCAATATTAATGCCAGGAGTGGCCAAATACGGTCGAACATATAGAAAATTTTACACAAATCAGTGGAGGGAATAATTTTTTTAACAACTTGAAAAATGAACAAGAAATCACCTGCTGCGAAAAGTCAGGGGTTGGATGGTATTTTGCAAAATGTATAACTATGGTTGAAAAGAGTGATATATTATGAAACTTTCAACTGAGACTTTCATGAAAGTTTCACTCATTTGTTATATTTCATGAAATTTTGCAATTTTTTGTATAACTCAATACTAATTCATGAGAAAAAGGATATAATAAGGATAAGATTAGATATAGAAAAATTTACTAGCATCAATTTCAGAAAGGAAAATCATGTTTATTATTATTACTGGTTATACTGTCACCACTACCCGGGCTATTATTAATAGATAGATTTTCTATTATTTTAATAGCCTTTCGTTCTGATTCTTCAAGTTATTACACTTTATATATGTATTGAAACCCTTTACCCGATTAATGCATTCCTCCCTTTCCTGTGTCAATCTATTAAGTCTATTAATAGCCATCGTTTGGTTCGAGTCTTTTGTTTTCAATAATTCATTTTCTTTTAATAATAATTCAATTCTTTGATTCTCCTGTTTATTGAGAGCCAATAACTCTGTGACACAACTGTGTTGTGGTTCACAAACACAGAAGCAATCGTTGCATAGTTTTGTGCCATAAGAACAGTTGACTGTGTGTTGTGTCAAGTCTTCTAAATTCAATACTTCCGGACATCCCTTGTGTTCACAGCGTATTTGCAATTTTCCCAATAAATTGCAGACAATTCTGTGAATTTATAAAAGTGTTTGTTATAAATATATTCCTTTCGCCGTTTTCTCAAAATTGCTATGAGGGGGAGGGGAGGGGGATATCTCTCGAGCGGTCTAAAAAGTATTCGGCCAAAGTCATTGTATATTCAAATTTGGACCCCCTTTTCCCCATCCCTACTATCCCTATCTATTATCAAGGATTATACTCCCTTCAATATTAACCAGTACAATAACTAATGTTTAAGCCCGCGCTGCTCCACCAATCAGTGGAAGTCATAAAATTACTTTAAACCCAACAAAATATTCTTATATTTAAAAAATATTAGAAATATTTTATTTCCATTATTAAAAAATGCAAATGAGTTTAACAAACTTATATGTTTTGATCAGTGATTAAGATATGTGCTGTCTTTAAAGGTTGTCTTACGATTCACTCAACTTGTGTTAGTATACACACAGAATTATAAAACTATATTCTTTCTTATTTATATTTAGACTTTTAAATGACAGTTTTAATAACAAAATTTCAATAATTTTATTTGAATCCTAATTTGTCCTGTACAACCAGAATCAAATGAATTGTCCAGGGGTAAGAATGTCTTTTCTTAAATCCTATAGTATTCCTGGCAATTCATTTGAACCTGGTAGTTAACTATAATATGATATAATGTCTTTGATGTAATGAGATCTCTAAGATGTGTCGCTCGAGTTAGAAGGATAGATAGGATCAGAAACTCAGCCATCGTGTAATCCCAAAACATCGAGCCACTGCTTCTTATATATAGAAATCAAAGCTGCGATGGTTCGGACATATGTTGAGAATACCTACATATAAACTGCTACTAAGAGTATATTTATCTCAGCCTAACGGCCGTAGATCGATAGGGAAACCCAGGAAGATGTGGAGATCGCATAGTTGAGCGATCGTATAGGTTTAACTTAGGCTAGAATCCAGAATTGGTTGTCGGATAGAAGTGAATGGAGGTTCTAGATTGCCTAAAGTCCTGGACAAATAAAAATGCACGAGGTCTTCTGAGTTTTATATTATCCATATACATGTGTAATCCAATATTAATATTCAAATTTTTACAGCTTAAACTTTACACAAATTTTTGACCTTTCTATAAAAGATCCAAGAACCATTTAAAGGTCCAAGAACCTATTATTTAAGTTTAAGCTGAAAAAAATGAATATAACTTTTGAACTAAATATGAATAGTATAAAACTCTAAAGACATATGTGCACTTTTATTTGTCCAAGATTTTATATGCGATATAAATACAGTCAAAACAATTATAAAATGGACACGATATCCGTCCTCTCTTCACTTGTCCATATATTGTTAATCAATAATGTTTATGTCCTAATAATCTCAATATTGAATTGAATATTTAAGGTTTATATTCTAGTCATCTTAATAAGTTTCTTTCAAACTTTTTAAGATTGTGATTCATTTGTAATGAACAATATATTTCATACTACACTCTATATCGTTTAGAGTGAAAGGCTCGGTTCCAAAGAATTCATTCACTATAAGCGAAATTCACTATAAACGACAACATATTCAAAAATACAGGTATTTTATTCTTCAATACAATGCTTCAATGCTTCAAATCATTCAATGCTTTATTACCCGCTTATAGTGTTTGTGCAATACTTTTCATTCGCATTGAATCCATGTTTTTATGCATTAATAGTCATTCACTATAAACGTAAATATTTCACTAGTCTTTGATAGTATTTTTCCTAAATATCATTTACTATAAGCGGGTTTTCACTATATACGGGTTCACTCTAAATGATGAGCTTTAAGTATATTGTAGAACATTTGTTCTTGGTTCTTAAGGAACCGTTCACAATGGGCGGATATTCACTATAAGCGGTTCACTATAAACGATATAGAGTGTAGTATTTAAAATGATAAAAATAAATTGTATAATCTGACTTGTCTATAAGCAATACAATTAACAGCTCTTACTATAATCCACCCTATACTCCCCCTGTGATTTTGAGACTCTTATCAATAAGTCGTTTGTATTTATGATGTATAGAAATTAATATTTCAACTTTCAATAAATATATAAAATAATGTTTTTTAATTATTTATAAACTTATTAAACTGTTAAATCCTTATTCATCTTTAATGCTTTAAACTTTATTTACTGACATCAGTCAATTCTAAAAAAGTGATCAATATTTTGATAAATGAAACTTTGCAGTGAAGTTTCTTTCCAGTAAGAATTAGACTTTATTTGTTGCATCGGTAGTACCTCTTATCGCTTATATCAGATTTTAAAAAAACGGGGCCAAATGCATCTTTTTTACAAAAATGCTGTAAAATTTTCGAAATATTCTGTATATTTATTATTTCTGTTAAATTTCATCAAATGACAGTTAATAGATGACTAAAATACCTGATATTAGATATTATAAAAATACTTTGAAACAATCGACATATTAAAAATAGCCCCGGACCCCCTTTCCAAAATATGGAAAATTCTTGACATTACAGCTCGAAATACTCCTTGATTTTTCGCCAAACAAAATACCTTATCCACGCATTTTGGCCTTTGCGCATCCTTGTGTTCATGGTACTTTAAGAATTTGGAATATAATGGTCCAAAAAGCCTGGTCTTGTACCCCTCCTCTGGCCATTTCTAATTTAAAACTAGATGAAGAAAAAATTATTTGACCCTTTATATTCTACAGTTTAGAATATGCATTCATTGGTAGAACTTGCGATAAATAGCTGAAAATCTTAGGACAATTTGTGGTCCCCGACCACAGACAGCACCGCTCAATCCTCGAAAGATCGCACAGGTATTGAAATGCGGGGATCGAAACGTCTATTACGCGCCGATTGTGGAGAGAGAGAGAGAGGGGGGGGGGGGGTCACTTCGCGCGAGTCAACACTTAATTACATTATTTTTTGTTTAAATATTCGTTTCATTTTTAGTATAAATAGTCGACTCATTCGACACATTCAGTCGAATAGTTCTCTATTTTAAATTGTATTAAAATTCGTATAAAAAAGGTTTTATTTAATAAATATTTGCTTTCATTCGAAAACAAACGCTTTTGGTTTTTATTTATTTCATCACATCGTCGGAGTCCCTGTCCTCTCTCCTCTTAGGCCACAAATTTTTAACAAGTTCCTTTTGTTATCTTTTTCGAACTGTGCATTTCTTCCCTATACCTCGTGAACACCGTTTCTTAAAATTAGAAATACCTCTGTTTTAGTCCAATTATCAGCAGAACTGTTGAATACATTATTTCGAATTATTATTTCGATTCATAAAAATCTTCGTATCTTTGGTTTCCATTATTTTTTATCGTTGTATTGAAAAATGGATGTATTTTAGACCAAAAGATAGAAACTCTGAACTTTAGTAAAGCGATTGTCAATCAATAAAAAAAGGAACCAATGATTGCTTCTGTTATATCAATACTATTCTTGAATTGCGATTTCAGTATAAAATTCTTTATTCTTATCAATGGTTTAAATTCCGTTCACATCTTCGGTCGATTCAAACATATATACTCTTACTTTTTTGGTGCAGTTTTTAAATGAAAACATTTTTTTATTCATATTTCATTGTCTAAAAGTTTTTTTTACATGATTTTTAATACAAAATAAATGAATATTCAAGTTATTATATATTGATTTGAATATTGATTTCCTTTAATTTCTCAAATAAGAGTTTAATAAGTGTTCAAATTATTTAAATACAAAGAAAACCAAAGAATTCTTGATATTCATGGAAATTGTCTTAGTTTTACAATAAAAACGATTGAGAATTTTTAACAATAAATATATAATATAATGACTATTTGATTGTTTAATAACTAATGTTTAAAATTTTATTTGTCGGTAAAATTGATACAGTATAAACTACACTTATATGCAATGATAATACCTGACCAAAATTAAATCAATATTATAGAACATTGCACAGATAAAATATAGCACTGAATTAAAAAAAACTTGTAGATTTCAAGTTATGTCCGGTGATTTTTAATGTTCTCACATCTTAAACTATCACAAAAAGGAATGGTCAATGGGGGGTATAGTCATAATACCTCCTTTCTCCGAAAAATGACAAAAATACCCGTCCTCACTGTGATGAAGAGAAAACGAGAGTCCTTCTATCATTTTCGCAAAATACTTTAAGATAATTGGCACCGAAGGCACCGTTCATGGAGAATATTCTGTAAAATCTGTCTAAATTGTTGTTTGACTGTCTTGTTAAATTTGATAAAATTATTACAAAAATCATTAGATTTTACTAAATTCTGTCAAATTCTGTTAAATTACTTCATTTTTGATTAAAATATGTAAAAATTTGATGATTGCGCAATACCCTCCACTGGACCCCCTGCCCAAAACTTGGCAAAGTTTTTGATGTCACAGGCCGGAATATCCCCTGGCTCCGCCAAAATAAAATACCTTCCTTTTCTCATCCATGCTCCGCAAGGTTCCTCTAGGCAAAATTTAGGAAATGGTGCCGAATATTTCAAGACTCTCGATAGAGCGTGGCTAAAAATTAGTCAAAGATAAATTTGACAAGAAGAATATAAAAGTATACAGCTTAGTATTCGTGCAAATTTGGCCAATTTTATAATATAGCAATCTATAATGATGTCACTAGCTAAAATGACGAAAATGAGAAATATGATTTATTGGAAAATTGTAACAAATAAACTCCTTTTTGATTTGTTATATAATATTTACTATTAATAAGATTTAATCATGGATGTCCAAGTGGAGGGGGGGGGGTCTAACCGGAATACGTCCCTAGTGTTTTGGTCGGATACCCCCATAGGTCAGCGAGATGCCCCTGTCCCTCCTTAGCAAGTTTTGAGGAAACGACACTGCTTCCTCAATATTCTGTGAAAAGATGACAGAACTTTGTTAATTTCTTGCTGAAATTGGAAGATTTGCATACAGTGACAGTTACATATAGTAACTATACATAAATAAATAGAATAGATCCAAGAAGATTTTCAAAAATATTTTAAATGTTTAATTTTGTGCACAAGCTTGGTGAATTGTGAACTAATGCATGCGTTGAGTCAAATTGTCTGATGTGATTTGTGAATGCTCAAATTAGAATTTAATGATGCTGATGATATTTGAAATGCATAAATAATTTGGAGAGAGGTATTGTCGCACTATTGTTGGTTGAGTGGGCACCGGGCAGTGGTCTGGGTTGACATCTAGTCAGGCATTCCGTTGTGTTTGTAGGGCGGCTACAAATGATGCCGCACTCACACCGAGTGCGAGACGAGTACAGCGAAACACAGGCAGAGAGACCTGATATGTATGTGAGAGGGAGTGCGGGCGCAATGGGAGAGCTGTGGGAGTGCTATGAGAGAGCTGTGGGAGTGTTGAGAGGATTGGTGTGTATTGTGAATGTTGTGAGTGTTCGAGTGTTGCTTTGCTTTGCTCTGGGCTTTCATTACAGTGAGTATAGTATAGAGAGAGTACTGTATATATCCTACTATTCCTACTATAGCTGGCAATGCATTTGCAGTTTAAGTACAGCTTTGCAAATGGCGTTCAAAGAGCAACTCTCGTACCCATTGTCCACATAAGATGTGTACATCACTTGTAGTCAATCAGCACATCAGCTAATTATGATTTTAGTTATTATTTGGTAAGTCTTTAAACATATTTATCGCCGAAACAGTGTGTCTCACAAATACATTCACTTAGACATTGCCATAGACTTAGCATTACTGCCTGTGCTATGTCTACACTATGTACAGTATATGATATACACCGTCTATACCAGTGCTCAATACAGTATAACAGTGTATAGAGAAATGTGTTGTGTTGTGCTCGACATTTATATACGACTATCGGTCTATCGGTTTGTATAAGACATGAAAACACCAATTGTTTGTGCATTTTATTAACCAATTTATTGTTGTCATTGCTTTAGACACCGATTTGTGTTTAACTCAAATATCAATTAATCGTTAATTAGTCCTCATTTCATGTGTCACTCAATACAACTCAAAACAATAACCAAAACAAACCAATATTTTCAATGAAGAACTCCTAAAACCCAAACTATAGTTACTCTCATTTTTTCTCAATTACTTTAAATACTATTTTGTTTAATATATTTATGCTTTAAATATCTTTTCCACCGTTTCTGTTGTCAATCATTTTGTTTGTTTGTCTCTAAATATTTAAATATAATTTATGCTATAATTATCGGTCAATCGATAAGAAAATAGTTTATATTATATATAATTTATTTCTACTATTTTTTATTTGATTTTTAGACTCAATTATTGTCATATTTTTTGCACTTTTTTAGTCTGAATTTTTCCCCTAATTTAATGTGTTTTGAAATATTATTTGAAATGAGTTCTCGAATTGATATTCATTTGAGTCTCAAATAATTGATTGAATGTATTTGTGAGACACAGAATGACTGACTCCTCTCTCTCTCTCTCCCTCTCCCTCTCTCTCTTTCACTCGCTTTTCTCTGACTCTTATAAAGAGCTAATATAACATTATTTTATCGATTTTTATAGCATTTGTCTAATGAAACAAATCTTTAATTATTGCCTCAAATATTAAACACAAATACTGTTCCAAACAATTCATTTTGAGCTTTAATTTCTTTTCTGAATCTAATCTCAATTTTCTGACATTTGTTTATACAATCAGTTGTTTTATATATGATTTTCATAAATAGTGATAACATTTTTTAAAAACCAATAATTGGAATCAGAAATAGATTTTCTCAAAAATAATTTAAACAATTGTTTCTAATTTATTGTTAATATAAATGTTAGTAAAGAGTGTCAAAAATCGCCGGTTTTTTACTAAATTCAATACAAATAAATATTAGATAATAGTTATTAAATATTTTCACAGAAAACACAATCATTTGGTTAGGTTTGGCTCAGTTATTGATAGGACTGAGACATTGACTCGCGTTAAGCCAGAAGTATAGCTATTATATCACTATTATTATTATTATTACTATATATTAAGTCTCACTTAAAAGTGCTATGAATTTGAAAGTATAGTTAAATGATTTTGATTACACATTATTATCATAATTGAAATTTAATATTATTTGTGTTGGAAATAGATTTTAGACACGAATACAGTTTTACTCTAAATTAAATATTTTTAATACTAATCGGGTGTTTGTGTTGAAGACATTCTTCCTGTTGTGCCGATAAATGTGTTGACGATTAAAGAAAAAATTAGCCAAAAAGTAGTGCTAAAAGTTTTTTTCCAGGGATTTCTCTCTGTTTTATACGGTTTGCCACCGGTTTGAGTGCTAGTGTTTTGAGGCAATAGTGAAATAAATAGCGCTTAAGGCTATTGAAGGCTGCAATCACTACACGATATGTCAATGACCAACAATTGCTTTCTTTTAAATACTCTATAAAAAGCTGTTTCCAAACCTCTATTTGCAAACTATCGCAGCGTTTGGTTTGGCCTTGAATTGGATAATACGAGAGCGAGAGATGAGTTGATCACAAATCAGGGATTTTTATGTATAAAACTCTTCGTCTCTCAATATATTCACAAATTGTTTTGTCGCATATCTATGGCTCACATCTCTCTTCACAGATCTTTTCATTCTTGTGATCCATTTTGAGGTCCAATTATACGAAACAATACCTTATATTTTCTCATTTTATTTATTGCCATCTCTTTTGAAATAAGGAAAAGCACTGATTGTTTGTGAGAAACACTGATATTGTCTTTCATTTTATTATCGCATTTATTCTCTCATTTCATGTCATGTTTTTTAAAGATATCATTCAATTATTTGTAACAATTTTAATCAATTTTTCCCATTTTTTCGTTTAATTACAGAAAATTTATTCAAAAATTCGTGTCAAATATGGAATCGAATTATAATTCAATTAAATTGAAAGTAAATTAAAAACAAATCAATTTTTATTTGGAATTTATTAAACGAGAGATATATTATTGGATGAAATGTTTTTTATTGAGAAAAATATTTAATAATTTTATTAATCGCTGGAATCAAAGGAATATATAATTTAATTCAATTTCGGAATTATGTGTTTCAATCGGATTATGACTTACTATTTATACATACATTCAATGGATTTTATGTGAAATTAAAGTGAAATTCAGAGCACAAACAAGTGTCCGCTCTTTTTCAGCCCATTTTTTCAAAGAATATTCGTCAATATTTGGAATAAATCGGAAGAAAATATTTGTGATTAATATTATATATAATAATAAGTTATCATTGGATAATAATAATAAGTAATACTGAGATGTTGTGCACGTGTTAGCAGTGATTTATGGATACCTCAGATCTCGCAGGAATGGCAGACTATCAGCTTATCGGCGATGCATTCGGTCAGTACTACCCTTCCATTTCCCGAACTAACACTACTCACACACACTTCAATGTTTATGTTCTTTTGATTATTGTTTTGTTTGTTATTATTTCCTATACTTTGAGTTCAAACGCAAATATTTGGTGATTTTTAATCCAATAAATTCGATACCATTTAGGATACCATTCAGGTTATGGAAGCTCTTCAGGTCAGCCAACGGGACAGTCAGGACAACCACAGGGGACAGGACTGCCAGTTGGGGGCAATAATATGCCTTCTTCTTCTGTCTTGAGTGGTCTGTCCGGACAGAGCTCAGCCCAGGCCTACCATCAGTTGCAATCACAACACGCATCGAGAGCTGCATATCCGCAAAGCACAGACCCCCTAATGAGCCATAAAATTCATAGTCAATACCCTAATTATGGATCGGGTGGTAGTGGTGTTCAGAGTTTAGGTGTGAGAGGACAGTACCCGACAGACCCTCGATATGTACAGCACGGGATGGCTGAATACAACCCGGCTATGAGTCAATCACACCTTCAATCACTACAATCGGGCGCTCCATCACAACCACCGATGCCCAGTGCTTACGGCCAACAAAACCTAATGGGACAGTACGCCGGGGGACAGAGGATGCATACGCCGGGACTGACACCCTCTCGACAGCCAACCGGTCCAATGCATGGAATGCCCTCTCACTATAGCTCTTCATATCCATCGGCACCGACACAGAGCGGGTATCACTCGAACACAAGTAGTGACATCTGGTCGGGTCAGGGCGTCCCACATATGCAGCAAAGCTCGTCATATCCCGGATACCCCGGTGCCGGTGGTAGTGGGCCCTCACAGGCTGTGCCACATCCGCCTGCAATGCACGGCCCCAGAGCTGGACAGAGCCAATACGTGGGTCACAACGAGTACAGTGCAATGCATCCGAACGAACAGCAGCGCCAGTACTACTCGTCCAGTGGAGGCCCGACTCAATCACAATCAATGACGGCTCACATTCCTAGTGATGGCTCGACATTGCCTTATCCAACACCATCTCAGGGCCCCTACAGTTCGACCGGTGGCTCACAGGGACCACAACCGACACCATCTCGTGGTCCACACTCTGGAATCAGTGGTTCTGTTCCGCGACAGCAATACATTGGATATAACACGCCTTCACTTCAATCACAGCCGGCGTCACAACAGGTCTCACAACAAACTCAACCGCAAAGTAGCGGCGCTTCGATCCCGAGGTATCCGCAACAGTATTCGGGTTACCCGCAGACCAGCAGTTATGGCGACTCTTCAGCCCAATCACGTCTATCTCCATATCCATTATCACAAACCGGACCCACAGGTCCTAATAGTCCGCAATTCAGACCTGGATTTCCATCGAGTGCTGGTTCACAGCTGTCATCACTGTCTCCAAGACGTCCGACGACAACACCACCGGCCGGTTCACCGATGCCTCCATCGTCTCACACACCCGACCGGTCGTCCACTACCGCCACATCACAGGCGTCGTCACATCAGTCGAGTTTTCCTATCAGTCCCGGCGCTAACCACTTGTCGAGTCCAGTGCAGGGCATGTCTCCGGGCTCTTCAGTGCCGACAACGCCTTCGAGTCTACAGCAGTTGGAACAGATGGTTATGCCTCACTTGGGAGGAGGAGTGGGAGGTGTGAGCAACTCGTCGAAAGCTTCGATACCGGTATCGACAAACACTTCTTCCTCGTCCTCCACGTCCTCCTATTACGGCTCTGTGGGTCCAAACACGCCATCGACCGGTGCAGCGCCGCCATCACCGCAACCATCGAATGCCGGTCAGAGACAGTCGCAGGGCTTGTATTCTCATTACCCGACGTCAGGCAATATGGCGTCGAATCAATCTCAACAATACCCATACCATCAGTACCAGCAGAATAGCACTCACTGGTCCGGCCCTCAGCCCAACCCAATAGCTTCAGTCGCGTCGTCGAGCAGTTCCGCGACTTCGATAACAAATACTCATTCGATGGGAGGAGTGAGCGGTGGTATACCATTGCAACCCCAGTCGACACTGGCATCGATAGGCCAGCCGTCGGGCCAGACATCGACACATCAAAGCTCACCGACAGTCGCCTCCAACTCATCGTCACCTAATGTTAGCAAAGCTGATGTCCCGAACACTACTATTAGCGGACAATACAATTCATACGGCAGTGAACTGAATGTGAATTCCGTTAATACAACGGATTCTAACTTTTCTCAAACTTTCGTCAGTCGTTCTACTTCTTCGTCGACCAACTCTACGCCCCCCTCCTCTTCATCGTCGTCATCATCACAACCACTACAAAGTGGTTACTCTGTTTCGCAAAGCACTGGCAGTAGTGCTTCATTTGATTCTCCAGTAATAAAAGCGCAGCACAAACAACAGGTACAACAACAGACAGCACAGGCAGCACAAAACGATACTCAACAGTCACAACAACCACAATCTCAAAGCCAGACAGCGGGCGGTCGGATGTCGTCGCCCACAAACATATTCGACTCAATCAAAAGTCCCAACGCCTCCACTCCGAGGCCTATGTCTGAACCAAACTTAGCCAACGATTTACAGCCAAACTCTCAATCAAATCAATCGCAATCCGAAAGATTAGCTAATTCTCAATCAGTGCCGGCAGCACAACCGCCGCCACAAATGATGGGACCGGGAGTTCCGCATCAGTCGCACCACCCCTACCACCAGATGATGCATCAGCAACAGGTGCATCAGTCATATCCTCCGCCGCCACAAATGGCTAATTACCAAAACAGTTACGACCCATCAGTCGGACTAAACTATGACATGAATGCAGTGACGGGTGATATGTCTCAGTCGTCGGCCATGAATGCCGGGCCTTATGGAGACCACGACTCTATGATGTACGACAGCTATGGAATGGATAGTATGGTTGCCTCACAAATGGGTGACTATCACAGGGACTCGTCTGCAGACTTTGCACCAATGGATCCCTATTCGGCCAATTTTGACGACAGTTATGGCGAACCCCCGACCAAACGCAAAGGTAAGGGTCGACCCAAAAAAGATCCGAACGAACCTAAGAAGGAGAGAAAGCCTCGACAGCCAAGAGCTCCTCGAGGTTCGGGTCGAGGAAGGGGTAGAGGTAACAAGAATAATATGGCGGACAGAATGTCAGCAATGCCTCCGTCGGCAATGATTCCACCAGAATATGACCCAAACTATGGAATGCAATCGGAGAGTCTGGACATGTATAGCCATGAGATGTATGGTCAACCGATGCCTCCATCACAACAAACAGCAATACCAACACAACAATCACAACCAATCCCGTCAATGCCTTTAAACCCGCCGCCGCCGCCTCCTCCACAACAGCAGGCGGCGCCCCCACAACAAACTCCGTCTCCGCCACCACAACAGACGCAAACAAATCATTGTCCACAACAGCAGTTCGAAACACAGCGACCGCTGACGCCATCGGTGGCAACACTACAACCGCCGCCACTAAACGAGACTCCAATCACTTCTCCGGTCTCTTCAGTCGCTTCTCATAACTTCACGCCTCCTATTCCTCCAATTCCTCCGCCAATGATTAGGAGTCCGGTTCCATCAGAACAACCGATTCCACCGATGATTGAGAAGCCCTTAGAGAGCGAACAGAACTTATATGAAGAAAATTTTTTAGACCAGACGACAATCAGTGAATCGAATGGTTTGAATGAATCGACACTAATATCAATGCCTAACGAAGACGAAACCAATACGTCGGTTGCCGTTCCATCGGAGGGCGATATGTATACACCTCCTCGTCAAGTGTCTCCCTGTCCTCCGCCCACTACGGATGATGTGATACCTGAACCAAAAATAGATTCGTTTGAGTTCGCAGAGGAACAGATGGTTACGACTCCAGTCAAACCTCCCAAACAAAAGAAGGCAAAGAAGAGAAAACCCAAAAAAGAAGTCATTGAACCAGAGGTGGAGAACGAGTTAAACCCTGAAAGTGATGTCAAACCACCGAAAGCTAAGAAATCGAAAAAACGAAAGAAAAAACAAATTGAAAATCAAGAAACAGAACCAATAGAAGCACTTCCAACAGAAGAAGTGAACGACTCATTGAAGGCCTCGCAAACGGATTTAGACGACGCGACACAAGAGTCCTCTCAATGCGATTCGAGTGCAATAGAGTCGAGCACTGGTAAGACATCGGCTAAAAAGGAAAAGTCGAGAAGAGGTAACTCTAATTCAAAATCAAAGCCTAGAATTAAGAACAGATCACCAAAAAAGAAATTACCAAAACTTGCGCTCAAATTCAGTAAAAATAAGAAAAAGAGACGATTGGGTTCGGGATCTCCCGATCACTCGGATTTAGAACGAACTCCTCCGCCATCGCCCGACGACACCGAAACCGGTATTCAAAAGCGTCGTTCGGCCAGAAATACAAAGCGACAGAAATACACGGATGACATCGAATTGGATCTCTCAGAGGACGACAATCTCGACGAGGCGTCCAAAAAGAATGGCACCGGAGTTCTCACTCCACTTCTCGATAACAACGGTAAGCCTATAGGCGACGGTCAAGTGCTAAGTGTGGTCACCACTATAAACGAAGACACAATGGTTGTCGAGAAGATTATGAGCTCTCGATTGGCTCAAAGAGAACTCGAAGACGAGAACAATGAGACGACAGAAGCGGACACTAATGTCAAACCCCAGACCATAGAAGTCGAAGAATTTTTTGTTAAATATAAAAATTTATCGTATTTTCATTGCGAGTGGAGAACAGAAGAAGAGCTCGAGAAAGGGGATCGACGTATAGGACAGAAGATCAAACGGTGGCGTCAAAAGAAGGACACACTGAATATGTTTGACTTCTTAGAAGAAGAGCCCTATAATCCGGATTATATAGAAGTGGACCGACTTCTCGATGTCAATGAAATCGAAGAAATTATAGAATTGATTCCCGAAAAAGTAGAAAAAGACATCAAAATAGAGGAGAAAACCGAACCAAAAGACGAAACCGAATCGCAAACAAACGATTCACAAACCATTGAAACCGACAAAACTGAACCAAATTCTGCCGAATCTTCAATTGTGCCAAACGATAGCGACAAAACTGAAGCAGAAATGAGTGATATTAACGACACTAAAGACAAAAACGATGATTCGCACCAACAGGTGATTAACGAAGAGAAATGTGAGGATAAAAGTGATGACAAAACAGAAGACGAATTGATTGAAAAACAAGAGAAATGTGAAGAAAACGAAATAAAGACTGAAATAAAAGATGAATTAATGGAAACCGAAAGTCAAGAGAAAACCAGTGAAACAGAAAACCCAAAAGAAGAAACAGAAGAAGAAGACAAAGTGGAAGTACCCGTTCAGACCAGAAAAGTCAAACACTATTTGGTTAAGTGGAGAGCACTGGCCTATGAGGACAGCACTTGGGAGTTGGAGGACGATTTGGAGCCAATAAAAGTGGAACAGTTCTGGAGATTTCGAAAGCCTCCGCCCAAAAGTGAATGGAAGCCAAAGAGAAGACCAAAATCGACGGATTGGAAGAAAATAGATGACTCCCCGGTCTATAAGGCAGACAATACTCTTAGAGAATACCAATTGGAAGGACTTAATTGGTTGAGCTTCTGTTGGTATAACGGGTGAGCATTGGATTGGATTTGAATTAATGTTTGGGTTTTATTGAATAAACATTTACTTTGTTTTCAGTCAAAACTGCATTTTGGCCGATGAGATGGGTTTAGGAAAAACTATTCAATCAATAGCTTTCGTCAATGAGATTTGCAATTATGGTATTCCGGGACCATTTCTAGTAATAGCCCCGCTCTCTACTATCGGCAATTGGCAGAGAGAGTTCGAAACCTGGACTGATCTCAATGTCATTACATATCACGGAAGGTATGGATTGATTGCTATTATATTTTTGAAGTGAAATCCTGTATAAAATGTTAACTAATTGTATATAATTGTAATGTTGGGTACAGTTCCGCGAGTCGTAATATGCTTCAGGAGTACGAAATGTATTACAAAAATGATAAAAACGAAAGAATTCCCGGAATATATAAATTCCAAGTAATGATCACAACATTTGAAATAGTATTAACCGATTGTCTCGAATTGAGAGAAATTCATTGGAGAACTTGTATTATAGACGAAGCGCATAGACTTAAAAATAGAAATTGCAAACTATTAGAAGGTTTGCGACTTTTAGATATGGAGCACAGGGTTCTACTCACTGGAACTCCGCTACAGAACAATGTGGAGGAGTTGTTTAGTTTACTTAACTTTCTGGAACCGACACAATTCACTTCCAATGAGAGCTTTATGTTAGAGTTCGGGGACCTTAAGACTGAAGCTCAAGTCGACAAACTCAAGGCCATCCTTAAGCCAATGATGTTGAGGCGACTTAAAGAGGACGTCGAGAAAAGTCTGGCGCCTAAGGAAGAGACTATTGTTGAGGTGAAGACACGATTCAATTGATTATTGTTTTCAATGGTTTTGTTATTTATTTTGTTATTAATTCGGTTTAATTTTCATATTTAGGTCGAACTAACAAATGTCCAAAAGAAGTACTACAGGGCTATTCTGGAAAGGAATTTTCAATTCTTGAGCAAGGGTGGTACCTATGCTAATATACCTAACCTTATGAACACAATGATGGAGTTGAGGAAGTGTTGTATTCATCCTTTTTTAATAAATGGAGCTGAAGAGCAGATAATGGTTGAGTTTCGCCAACAGCACGGGGGCGACAACGAGCCCACTGTCAATGCCATTGTCAACGCTTCCGGAAAACTTGTATTAATAGACAAACTGTTGCCCCGTTTGAGAGCCAACGGTCACAGAGTTTTAATATTTTCACAAATGGTTCGCTGTTTAGACATTTTGGAGGACTATATGGTTCAGAGACGCTATCCTTACGAACGGATCGACGGCAGAGTTCGGGGAAATTTACGTCAGGCGGCGATCGATCGGTTCTGTAAACCAGATTCCGATCGATTTGTGTTTCTGTTGTGTACCCGCGCCGGAGGTCTTGGCATTAATCTGACCGCAGCCGACACTGTCATCATTTTTGACTCTGATTGGAACCCACAGAACGATCTTCAGGCACAGGCCAGATGTCACCGAATCGGTCAGTCAAAGGCCGTTAAAGTCTATCGACTTATTTGTCGCAACACTTATGAGAGAGAAATGTTCGATAAGGCGAGCCTTAAGTTGGGTTTAGATCGCGCTGTACTCCAGTCCCTCAACTCAGCCAAAGCTAATTTAGCTGACAATCAACTCTCGAAAAAAGAAATCGAGGATTTGCTGAGGAAAGGGGCTTATGGGGCGCTCATGGAAGACGACAACGCGGGCGATAAGTTTTGTGAAGAAGATATCGAACAAATACTTCAGAGAAGGACTCAAAAGGTTATAATCGAAAGCGAAGGCAAGGGATCGACGTTTTCAAAGGCATCGTTCGCGTCGTCGAGCAATCGGTCGGACATAGAGATCGATGACCCGAACTTCTGGGAAAAGTGGGCCAAAAAAGCCAACTTCGATGTCGACGAACTCAAAGGACGCAACGAACTGGTATTACAGGAGCCGAGACGTCGGACGCAAACGAAGAGATTCGGTGCCGACGACGCAGTGCTCGACATGTCTGAGCTCGAGTCCAGTGATGAAGACGACGACTCTGTGTCGATGCGAACTCGCGGCGGAAGGAATCGTTTGCCAAAAGGAAAGAAAGGCAAAAAAGGACGGGGAGGTGGGTATGAACGCGAAAGAGACGAGGACTATATGCAGGAGTTCGGTCCGGGCAATTGGACCCGAGCTGAGTGCTATAAAGTGGAAAAGGGTTTACTCACATTCGGTTGGGGCCGTTGGGCCGAATCCCTAATCGTTGGAAACTTCAGACGACAACTGACACGACTGGACGTC
Source organism: Liacarus xylariae (assembly GCA_034693365.1). Taxonomy (NCBI): domain Eukaryota; kingdom Metazoa; phylum Arthropoda; class Arachnida; order Sarcoptiformes; family Liacaridae; genus Liacarus; species Liacarus xylariae. The sequence continues at coordinate 8,847 of JAQFXN010000162.1, read as the reverse complement.
GAAAGCATTTCAAGAGTTCTATTACTTTTTGCGCTCCAGAACTATAAGGGCGACGAAAAGATTAAAGCATTCATTTGGGATTTGATTACTCCTAATGAAGACGGAGAGCATCGCATCCACAGAAACCATTCCGGACTCTCAGCACCCGTTCCGCGCGGGAGAAAGAATAAGAAAATGAAAAAGACTGTGGGAGAGGAGTTGGAGGTTTCCGATTGGGCTAAGGATGACAAATACAATCCGGACGTACTCTTAACGGACGACATGTATCGCAAACATCTTCACAGACACGCAAACAAGTGAGTCATCGGTTAAATGATTGCATAGACTATAGGATATAGACTAGTGTCAGGTCTGTTGAAGTGATGACTTAAGCCATGCTAATACCGAGTGACTACTATTCCTATAGTGGGTTACAATGCGTTCATTGCTTTTCTGATTGTTTTAATTTCCAAACAATGATTTCCTTTTTAGTCAAATATTTAATAACGAAATCTATTTTTGCATTCATTCATAGAATTCTACTTCGGGTCAGACTTTTATATTATTTAAAACATGAAATTATCGGTGAATTCCACGAACAAGTCTTTTCTGGTATCTGTGCGCGCGACATAGCTATCCCACCGCCAGTAGCCGATGGCGATCCGCCGTGTGTTTGGTGGGACGAAGAGGCGGACAAGTCATTACTGGTGGGGGTTTACAAACACGGCTACGACCGCTTCAATTTAATGAGACAGGACCCGGCGCTCTGTTTCCTACACCGTTGTGGTCCTCCAGACGGCGCCGCACTGTTGGCCGAAATGAATGCCGACGACGACTTGGGTAAGACTCTGGACGAGGAGGACGAACCCGAAACTCCGGCAACGCCTGCCACTCCTCTCAGCGAAAATGATATATCAGTTAAGACTAAAACAGAAAACCCGGAACCAAAAGAAGAGCCAGAAATGAATGACCAAAGCGGAGGTTTCCTTCCGATGCCTTCCGCGGCCGATATGAACCATAGATTAAGAAGAGTTGTGACGAGTTATCAGAGAAACTTCAAAAAACAAGAAATGAAAATCGCTCAGAGGGCCAGACATCAGCAGAGACTCGAAAGACTGGAGAGATTTGAAGCCGCGATCAAAGAGAGAGAACTCAAAAAGAGAGATTTGGCCCAAAAGTATGGCATTTGAAACCAATGTTTCCATTCTTTATATTTCACTTTAGATATATTTATTGACATTTTAATGACTACTCCCTGTCCTGATCTGTTCTATAGGAAATGGTCGCGAAGAGAAGAGGCCGACTTCTATCGTGTGGTCTCTTCATTCGGTGTTGAGTACTATCGCGATGAGGACAGGTATGACTGGACTCGATTCCGATCATTCGGTAAATTAGAGCGAAAACTCGACGAAACTTTGACCGAATATTTCAAAGCATTTTATGCAATGTGTAAACGAGTGAACGGAAGACGACTGACCGAAGAAGAAGAAAATTTACCCATAAGTGTTGACCCGATCTCTGAGGAGAGGGCGAGTCGTTGTTTGGCGCGAATTGATTTGTTGAGTAAAATCAGAGAAGAAATTCTGACGCATCCAGAGCTCGACGAAAGACTCCAACTCTGCCAACACTCCATGGATTTGCCCGAATGGTGGCTCTGCGGCAAACACGACAAAGACCTGATGATAGGCGCCGCGAAATACGGCCTAAACAGACTTGACTTTAATCTCGTTAACGACACAGAACTCTCTTTCAATGAGATCTTCAAACAATTGGAATCCATTGAAGAGAAAAAGAATGAAACAAATGAACCAAATATTGACATAAAATCAAACGAAAATGAATTAAATCTAAAAGAAAGTGATATCAAAACCGAAGACCAAAATAATGATAAAGAAGAAGAAGAAAAATCAGAAGAAATTGTTTGCAAAGAAGAAGAAAATGAGAGCAAAGAAAATCCAATTAAAAAAGATGTGAACTTAGAATCAGATGAAAACAAAGACAATATTGAAGACAAAGAAGAAGAAAATGAGGAAAAGACAGAAAATGCTGTGAAGGAAGAACCGATTGGATTAAAAAAGGAAAGTAAAGAAACCGAAGGTGAAATGGAAACAAAACCTGAAGAGAAAGTGAATGAAGAGGAAGAAAAAGTAAAATCACCCAAAACTGAATCCGAATCGGAAGAGAAGGTCGAAAAAGATTCGGCGCTAAAGGAATTGTTAGATCGAAAAATTGAGTCAAACGACAAGAAAACCGATATTGAATTGGATTTAAGTCTCAGTAAAATGAATGAAAAACCGGTTTCGCCTAAAAAATCTAAAGAAGAAAAAGAGGAAATGGAAGAGAATTTAAAGAACGGGGAAAATGAGGGAAAGAGTACTGAAATGAATAACAATAAAAAAGAAAAGATAGAATCAAATGAAGAGAAGAAAGAAAACGACGAAAAATCTGAAAATGAAGACAAAAATATCAAAAAAGAGTCCTCAGAAGAGGACAAGAAGTCTATGGTCTTCGAAGACTCAAACAAATTGGACGAAACGAATGAAAAAGAAAATTCAGAAATAAAGACTGAATTGGACTCAATCGCCAACGAAAAGGAACTTTCGGTCACTTCTTCGTCCACACCTCAGCCCCAAAGTGCTCAACAGAAGAGTTGCCCCCGTTTTCCAAAGGATAGGGTTTTGCAGATGAGGTTAGAACAGATCTGCCATACAGTGGAGAAGAATGAGTGGCCATCTCTTCGCCATTCGTTCTTTTCGCTCATCTCAGGACCCTTACCGTCAACGCCAAGTGTGGCTACAGCTGACAGTTCTCCGCGACCCCTCTCCCCGTGCAGTCTCTCGAGTGCCAGTAGAGAACCGACACCACATCCAACTCCAGATCATACGCCGCGCAGAGAAGCGCTTTCACCCCTTCCAGACTTCTTCTACGCCGACAATTCGGTGACAATGAATGACTCGGCGAGTCGTAGAAGACGTCGCCGAAGAAGAAGGTTTGAGGTCGAGGCGGAAAGGGCTAAACTCAGGAACTTATTGTCACAAACAATAGAACAGCAGCAGCAACACCAACAACAGCAGCAGCAACAACAACAACAACAGACAATGAGTGGCTCTAATAAAAAGCAAACCTCTTTATTGTCGGGCACTTCCCCTCAATTCCTTCCGCCCCTCTTCTCTCTCCCGTTCTGTAATCTTCGGTCCGCTATTAGAGACGAATTAATGACAGACGAAAAGACAGCCTCACTATTGCTGGGCTCAACATTACAGTCATCTCTGGCGGCCGCGGCTGCCAGTGCTCAGTCATCCAATACCAGTTCCACCAATACATCCAATTCAAAGGGTCCGCCACCGGCGCACCAGAATTCGTCCGTTCGGAACAATCCAAATATGGGTACTTTAGACCTGACGGGAAGGTTCAAGTCATCGCCCAAAATAGCAACCCCTCCCGCACCGGCACATAAACCAGCACCGCCTAATCCACCCGAGGTTCGCACTGACCCGAGACAAGACGTTTTAGATTTAAGTTCTGCACCGACTAAACGTACTCGGGGTCATTCACCTGCGAAGAAAATGCCGGCGCCGGAGACCAATTCAGCACCCGTTTCAACAAATCCATCGAAAAAGAGTTCGCGAAAGATTGGGTCCAGAATTGATGCGTTGGCTCTGAATCTTCAGGCGAAGAAAATGATGGAAACGGAGAAACAAACGGATCCTAAAACAGACAAAATCGAAGCAACGCTTTCGGGATTGTCTGCACTCGAGAAACGACAGGCGACTTATTTTATGGACGAACTCAGCAAACATTCGGCACTTCTGCAGAACAAGACTCCACCCGCAGCTCATTCTAAGAGTTCGTCTTCAAAACTGAATGACTCGCTATTGAGCGGCAAAACGAACGCACACTTCGGCTCATTAGACGCGTCTAAACTCCCGCCTTCGAAGGCCACGGAAGCGTCGACTATAGCAGAACAGGTGGCTATCATTAGACAAAACCTAAGGAATCTGTTTGAAGATCACCCGGAATTCATTGCTCAAAACCCGAGTATGGCCTCAATGGTCGCCGCCTCTGCCGCTAATGTATTCAATCCTAACCTTAACATGAATTCCATTTCATCGATTCCGGCGAATGTGAGACAAATGTTATTCGATATAAAGTAAAACAAATTTATTTTATATATTTTTATTATTACTTATAGACCGAGTTATTAGAACTACCGGACAGTAGACGGAGTAGAAGCCGACGAACACGTGTCGATCCCTCACAACTAGATATGCAACACTTGACAGGAGAAGAGAATGTGTCCGTAATTAATAGGACGACTGGAAAAAAGGTATTTATTTTATCTAAAATAATATCAAATTTAATGATTATTCGCGTGAACACAGATCACGGGCTCAAAAGCGCCGCCTCTCAAGCATTTGGCCGAATGGCTCGATAAGAACCCTAAGTTCGACGTCGACCCCAAATGGAGTCCTCTTATAAACAAAGAAAAAGCGGCCACTTTTAAGACTCCCGTAAGTGATTGCAATTGAACTTATTATCACTTATTAAACATTTTAAACAATATTTAAAACAAATATTTTTGATTTAATTCAGACATCGGTTTCAAGCATTGGAGTGAGAACTCGGACGAGTGACAAACGGAGCAGTGGTTCCAATTCGAGTCTCACTGCTCTCGCAAACAATTTATTGAACAATAATAACACTAATTCTAGTATCAGCTCCGGTAGTGCTAATAGTGGTTCGAGCAGTAGCTCAAGGCGTTCGACGGCTGCGTCACTGTTAGCGAGTGGTTATGGAAATGCTTTTGGAAACACTGCCGTAACGTCCAGTGGTCTGAGCTATCCATCTTCGGCCGCACTTAACTCATTCAACGCCTCTATGTTGGCCGCGGGCTTTCCCTCAATGAAAATGTTTATGGATCCGACCTCTGGATCATCCACTGCCTCCTCCACGACAACAACGTCTTCATCTAAATCTACTTCAGGTTCGACTGCATCGACGACAGCAACCACTTCGACCACTCCTTCTTCCAGTGCTCCGCCACTGTTCTTCCCATTCGGTGGTTTGGCGGGTATGGGTTTAGCCAATCCATTGTTTGGTTTTCCCAGTTTTAATCTGCCGGGACTGACACCCAATTCCAATGCCATGACTGGAACCACATATTCAGACAAAAAGGACAGCAATGAAGGCATGTCTTTGAATGAGAAATCAAAAACTTCGGGCAAATCGAGCGGCAGTTCGAGTAAAAACAAAAATAGTCTCAACTCTAGCGGTCTATTGAGTTCATCTGCGGCCGCCTCTGCCCTCGGATCGGGAGCCCTGCCCTTCCTATACCCGTCGCCAAACTTTTTATACAATCCATTGAGTTTAAGTGGATTTTCCGGTTTAAGTGGTTCTCCATTTGGATTACCGGGACTTATGAACGGTTTGGGAGGTTTGAGCACAACTGCAATGAGTGGTTTCACAACCAATACTACAAACACGTCGTCAACTCATAGTTCGAAAACAAAAACCACTTCTATTAAGTCATCGAAATCATCACATAGTGTTAGTAGCGCTCCGTCGGGACTATCGCTGGCCAATAGTCTGTTAGCGAGTGCTGGTGTCCATCCGTCAAGTGCTGCCGCGGCCGCCGCTATCGGCGATTCGGACGACGACAGTCTTAAATCACTTATGGGTAACGACAACGACGACGACGACCTGAACGGGGACTTTGAAGAACACATTAATGACAATTCAGACTTTGAACCCATAGAATCAAAGAGTGCCACAAATAAGAAGAAGAGTTCATCGAACAAGTCTTCATATAATAAAGATCTAACAAAAAGCAAAACTAAAGGCAACTCTATTTCTACCTCAAAAGTGTCGCCCAATTGACGAAACTATTGATTGATTTGAGTTTAAAATATTTTTAGCAAAAAATGTGATATTTTTAATGGCAATTAATGCTTGAATTTAACGCTAACTATACATACATTTGATTATTGATTCGCTGCTTAACTCTATTACTACACAACAAACAAACAAAAATCAATTTGGCTTTGATTTGATGTCAATATTAATTGCATTTATGTCTGCAAAACAACAACAAAAAACACTATAAAAAAAACATTTCAAATCGTGATATAAATTATTATAATTGAAAACTAGTGTTTGAATGCCTGTTCCATAAAATTAAAAACAAAAAATCAATTAAATTAACTAAAAAGTTGAGAAAATAAACTAAAAACGACTGATTACTGCTGTGCTTATACTGTATTTGATGGACAATATGTTGAAAATCATTACTTCATTATATAATTGTACAGAACTTTTATATTCGTCATTATTATTATTAATTATTATTATTATATAATATTATTTAGTAAAACAAATTTGTTCAGTTTTATTAGAGCACCAAGATATTTTCACCACTCATTATGTCTACAAAAAAAATCTAAAAAACAAAACTTTTTCTTGTTTTTTGACAGAAAATTCGATATAATTTTATTGTATGTATTGAACTGTTATTATCGTAAAGTTTTTCTTATTTTTATTTTTCTCTAAAAAATCCACAGAAACTAATCATTTTCTCAGAGCTTTTTTCTATTGATTCAGTTATAAGTTTTTATTTATATTTATTATTATTTTTGTCTGAGTTTTCGATATTTTTTTGTTTGTTTTTGCGTATATTTCCTAAAGAACTGTATGTCATTCACAACACACAACACACACTTCAGTCAACGCTTATGTCATTTTAATTAATTAATACTGTATTTGGAGTTTAAAAGCTGTGCTCAAAACTTAAATGAAAAATACAATAATTCCTTTTATTGTTATTATAAATAATATTATATTTAAAACTATTGGTACAGTATTTTACATTCCCCTCAATTGTATACTCAAAACAAGAAAATGTCATTTTTTTGCACTAAACAGAAAAAAAATCGCGCTTTCAATTCAAATGTCAGTTATAGTGGATTTTTTTTTAATGAATTGATTGACAGAACAGTAGCCATAAATTGAATTATTTTTTATTATTATTTAATTATTAAATTTTAAAATTGAAAACTAAAATCAAATCGTTTTTGTGAAATCACTACTTAATTAAATTAATTTTTATGTGTTTTCATATGATTTCTCCAAATATATTTCAAAATAATAGTTGAGATCTTCCTTAACAAAACTTATAGTGCCTTTCAATGCAAATAACTGCTACTGTACTCTATAACTCAACTCTCAATTATTTGAGTGACTTTTCTTCTTCTCTTAATTTATTAAATGTGAAAAACCTTTTTTCAATGAATTAGAATTTAATTTTTAAAAAATATGAAATCATTTGAAATGCGCGAAAAACAGCTCAAAAAACTCCAAAACCTTTTTTAATTAATTGTAACTAATTTTTATATAATTAGTTAATTATATGATTTGCTTGTAAAAAAAGAGAAATTTGATTCGAGAAAAAAATTCATTACTTATGCAAAAAAACGAGTGTTTATTATAAAAGAAAAAGTTTCCCTTTTATTGATGTTCTAAAAAAAGTTTTCATTTATTTTTAACAATAGTTTTTCGATAATTAAGAATTCACACAAAAAACAAAACTTTATGTTAATATTTATTAAATCCTCTTCTAATAAAATGATAAATTTTGCTGTCGAACAGTATTGTAAGGGTATATATATATTCTGGTTTTCAAAGATCATCACAACAACTCATTAAGACATTAAAAAAAACTTTATTTATTTGAAAGTGTTATATACAGTCTGTAATACAAATGAAATAACGAATGCCTTTTTTAATTCATATGGTGTTTGCACTCAATTCTTATTTCTCTCATCTCTATCTCTCTGTTCACCCAAAAGAACTGCTCCACCAAAACAATCAAAAAAGGCATTCAATTATTATGTAATATCTTTAATACTATCATAAAAAGCATTAATTGATTGAAAAAATACAAAATCCATTTGAAATCATCTCTTTTAATATGAAAGAGCGGTGTATTTACTGAATAACTATAAGGAAAAAACAAATTCAATACTATATTAAAAGGACTCCTGTATTAGACAAAAAACAAAACTATAAAAATTGAATTTCTTTTTTGAAAAAAATGTGTATAAAAAAAATTGGAAACTCTTTAGTTATTAAAAGAAACAAAAGTTTAGTCAACTTTAAATATAAAGAGTAAAACAATTCTTATTATTAGATCTGTTGTATTAAAAAGAGATTTTTTGATTCCAAAACAACAAATTGTAATTATATTATAATTATATGATTAATAATTCATTTTAAAAAACATTTAATTAGTGTTTGTATTGAATGTAATTTTGACAAAAAAAAGTTTTTGAAAATACAAATGCGATTCATATTTGAGTAAAAATTTGTTATTTTTTCGTATAAAATATTACAGTAACTGTAACAGTATATTAGTAACCAGGGATGCGCAAGGGAAAGGTATGGCCCGGAATGCACCCTAAGACATGGAAAGGATTACTAAAAAGCTCGAAAACTATTATGGTGCTTTTCTTTAAAGGTTGATCTTACAGAATCGGTTGAATTTTAATACCCATTGCCAAAAATTGTGACCCACTTGTGTACCCAATCAGCAGTGAAGGGCTGATTTTCATAATTTCGATATTGCATTGCATTCTCAATAAACCAGGGGTCGCTAATGTAGCCTAAATACACCTGAGTTTGAGATTTGGCAAAATAACCCCTTTGACTTTTTGCGCCGCATGCTTGATAAAGGGCACTTATGGTTAAGGGAAATTTTGGAATTTATGAGTTTGATCAATCTCATTCTATAGAGGTTTTCAAATGACACAATATTCCACTTGAAACTATATTTTTATCTCTTATGGTTTTCGAGATATGAATTTTTGAAAATTTCAT
>JAQFXN010000161.1:0-27777 GCA_034693365.1 Liacarus xylariae | reverse complement strand
CTCTCTCTCCTCTCTTCTCCTCTCCTCTCCTCTCCTCTCTTACATCAATAACCAAAGCTAAACGAGCGCTTGTGAACAGAATAAACTAAATTTGTATTATTTTGTTTGCTTTTATTGCAATGCATTGTCATTGGCATTAGTATTGGCATTAGTTGTGTTGTAAAAGACACAGTTCTTTATCGGCACTAATTTTTTACTATTTTTTCTTCAATTGAAATAACATTCATTATATAAAATAAAATTGTCTTTTCTATGCGGTCGAGGCATCAAACACTTGATAGTAGTGGTCCGGATATATGGTTGCATTGCTTTTAACTTTCACTCTCCACTTGAAATGCCTCAGATTCTGTTCAATCTTTCCGCATCACCAGTACTTTGTATCATATGCTCGTCTTTTTTGCCACTAAATCAAAACTGGAGGTAATGTCGCCGCAATCGAAAATTACACAATTACTGCATTACAACATTACAGCATTCATGTGAATTGCAATATAACTATTGATAGTTTAAGTCTCTCTCAACCAGAGATACATTTCAATGTATTTCTCTCTAATATACTGTACCCCCAGTGCACAATCATTCCCCCTTATATTGAATGAATGGATGAATACAAAGAAAGTAATGCTATAAAAGTCACAATAAGAGGGCAATGAAGTGGGCGAACACTTCTTTAAAGTTTTCACAGCTTTGATTTTCAGAGATATGACTACGAGATCAACATTTTTTGTTTTTGCCCAAACGAGGGCTCACACTATGATATTTCAGATATTCCAGTGGCGGCTCTAATATTGGTTCACTTCACAAGTTATAATTACATTGCGACAAAAAGGCCATTTTGTTTCCTGTGCCACATAAAGCCCTGACACAATCAAAGGAGGTGTCATACAGTGCATACCTATATTGATGTTAAGCCACTCCACACCCAATCCATGCCTATTAATTCTGAATAAGTTATTACTATTGAGTGAATATTAAAATGAAGTGAACGATAGCTAAGAATTATTGGATTTCGCGATTCGGGTGGTCTTTAGGTCTTATGAATTGAATCAGAAATTAGTCATTCTTTTAAAGAGAGGAAAAGAGGAGAGAGAAAGAGCAGAATTAAGAAAATTGATGCTATGCTTAGACTTAGCTTTAATGACGACACGCATTAATGAATGAATGAATGTTTGAACTCAAATCAAAAAAAGTTTTTAAAAATTTTCAATTTGCTTGTCTCAGCCCCCGATCGCTTCCCACCACATATTTCGTTAGTGATGTGCCTGTGAGGAGAGAGCGGCACAAGTGCTCGTGATCAAGATTTTCATCAGGTAGCATTTCATGTCAGAGGGACCTCAAGTGCAGGTAAACTCCCGCCCACAGCAATGCTAAATAAAATGAATTATGATTATGATTGGTGAGCCTGTCATAAATGGACAGCAGAGAAATTGCTCATTGGCTCAGCCGAGCATTTATTTGAATTATTGCTTTCTCTATGCATCGATGCTTCTGATAGGATCGCCAGAAAAAATGACTCAGGGAGTGGTGGACTTGACTCCAGACTCTTCATAACCACAACCAGTGTGTAAATATGCACGAGTATAGCAACAAGTAATGCAATTCTTAGAAGAAACCTAAACATTCTTCTCCATCGGTTATAACAACAGTAAACAGGAATATCAACATTTAGGGCCCAAAATCATTGCCAAAACAATTAATAGTTGAGAGCCATTACATCATTAGATTAACAGACATTTTTCAATTAGAGATTAAAAAACGTGTTAATAGTTTAGAAAAAATTAATGTTCGCTCACTTTTCAAGTCAATCACACAATAATGGCTTTCATTTATTTTCAGTTCAATCTTCACGAATACAATATATAAAGTGTCATAAAGGCATGTATGGCAGCAATGGTGCCATTCCTGATGCAGATGTTTGCGGTAAAACAACTAAAAAAGACTACTCCAGACCAGTGTATACGACCAGCAAATGCAAAGAGGGCTCGAATGGCAATAAAAGTTTTGAATTGTAAGCAAAAAATAGTCGAATGTAAACTCGCTTTACATTACTCTATGAGTGGACAAGAAATGGAAGTTTTTAAAAGTTTTCTGAGGGTAGAGGAGAGAGAGGACAGGGGACAGCAATAGCTGAGGGCGGAAGGAAACTATGCCCCGGTGTCAAACTGGCTTTTAATTTACAACTCTTAACATAATGCAATGCACATATACTTACATTCTTGAGATCAGCTGACAATATATGTTCTTTATATGACATACAATGGATTGACTTTTACTTAAATAAGTTAAACTCAAATCTATAGCAAAACTCCTCACCTGAAGTCAAATTATATATTTGTATTAGTTATGCTGTAAATGTGAATAAACTAATTCTGCACTCTTGTGGGTGTGGGTCAGTCGGTACAGGTGTTGGAAACTAATCTAAACAATTACAAAAATGGTTACTTTCCTTCTGTTCCTTTTGCTGAATATTTAAATAATTTTAAACAAAACTTTTCAAACAATCATCTGTTGCTCAAAATGAAGTTTTAGGAAAAATGCAATTAATTTTGAATTATATTGCTTTGAAAGGTCATTGAGTTTTAAGTTTTCTTCAGAAAAATGCTTTACATATATATCAGTAAATGAGACGAAAACTAATAATAGCGGAAAAAGTGATGCCAGAAGTAAAATTGGCAACTCTTGGTCCAAGAGATGAGGCAACGCACTGGTCATCATTGGCACTCATATGGCATTTGTAGGCATATCTCTGTTTTGTTGAGGAAAAATCATGAGCTTTTTCCTGGAAATTCGTGTTTAGTTTTGCGTTTTAAGAACACCCTGTAGTGTATGTAAGAGTCCTTAAGAGTCAACGAATCACAGATGGAATGGATAGTTGGGCCACAAAAGAAACTGAATATACAAAAAAATAAAGAGCTTTTAAGTTAAGGTGCACTCACTAACTGCCAGAGGCGTCACATTTTTCTTATGCGCTTTCATTTCAGAACTGGTATATAAAACTCTATTCTGAATAATTGTAACAAAAATTATTCCCTAAAAGCAATGATTCTCTCATTTAATGAGCAAAAAATGGCCAAATATTCGAAGACAAGTGTGAGAGAGAAATATCAAGAATAGTGTGAATAGAGAGTATGAAACCATTTAAGAAATAAATATCTATCGAATAAACGGTTGAAAACAGGAAAACACAAATTGAATTAATTGTTATCTTTGTCTTAAATCAGAGGATTCACTCTTATGGTTCATATATAAGAGAATCGATATTATGAGACCATTAGCGGCCATTTAAGAGCCATTCGAGTCCTTGTTTTTGCCCAAAAAATTACTGAAGAACTGAACTGAAGTGACGATAAGAGGTTAAGTTATGCGACCAAAAAGGCATTTAATAATCACAACCCATACCGAGCGCACAGGTATATAAGTGAGTGGAGAGCTGAGAGTGTCTAACCTGCACGCAAACACATTCACCCAAATAAATTACTAAAATGTATTTGGGAGGGATGGGAGGGGTCAAACAAACCAAGAATTCCTCCCCAAACAATTGCACGACTACTCAGAATACAAGTCATAATTCATTTGATTTCATATTTAAAACTATTTTTTGCTCAAAAAAATATGTTTTAGAAAAAAAAAATTATATTAACGAAAAGCAATTTTCTTTCATTTGATGTTAACGTCTGAGAATAAGAATAATGGCGTTTTGTGCAGTTGGATGTACTCTACGTTCCGTTCCTCTAATGAATAAACTTTATTTTATTCACGAGAAAAGTGGGGGAAAAAGTTTTTTTCTTAGATTTAATTTTTTTAGATATTATGCTGAATGACTGACTAATTCTGTGAATTTTAATGATATGTGTTTTTATATATATTGAAGTAAAGTTAGAAAAAAATATTTCATTATTTGAACAAATAATGATTCGTTTGTCTCGAGCGACAGGTCTTATAATACAGACAATAGTAAAAAACAATAAAATAAAATTTAAAGAATAAAAAACAAAAAATTTTAAAAACTTTTCTCTTAAGAAGATTTAATTTTGATTGTTATTATATTGAGTCGAGTTATTAAATAACATATAATAGACCGGTATATCATATTCAGTTCAATCTATTATGAAAGAGTGTATATAATAGTAAAGCGATTGATGGAAAGCAAGCGATGCAAAGCGTTTTGCTTTTATTATAACAACATTGGAAAACATGATGTGCTCTGTTGGACAACCAGTTGTTCTGTTTATTACCAGAAAAATGAATCAAAAATGATTTCAAACGCCTATTTGATTCGTCTCAAATTACATATTATTGCCTCAGAATCTCAACTCGCAATTCCTTTCCCCTCTTATAATACATAATGTATAAAAAATAATACCACAAATAGAAATAAAAGTTGTGTTTATGTAACTTATGGTGAGAAATGTAATGTAAATGTTATTATACGACAATAGAATTAAGGTGTGACCAGTTTTTTGGTTTATAAGTTTTTCATTATATGACACAAAAAAAATAAAATATAAAAAACTACAACTTTTGAAGTGTATGGCAGACAATACATGAAAAATGTTAAACAAAATGATATGTGTGTGAGAAATAGTAAAGTGAGGTCTGAGGTCTTAAAAATTGTTGAGACACTTAGATGTAGGTGTGATCTACCAGTGAGTGTCTCAAAGCGAAAATTCTGATTTTTTATATACATATAGTATTTGTCTCTCACTCTCGTCTTCTATTTTGAAATACTATCAGAAGAATGTGTGAAACTTATAGGAAAAATTGTAAAAAATAAAGAAAAACTAAAACTATTTTATGTCGCACTCGAATAAGCATTTATGCGGTCCTCAAAAGAATTTCCTGTTTTTGGCGATACATTTCAGCGCAAATTATCTTTTGTAAAATTTTTGTTTTTTGAATTTTTTACTACTCTCTGTCGATCACAATAAAAATTATTTTCTTATTCCTCTCTTTATTTTTCTAATTTGATTCGCAAAATATGATTCGTTAGAATCTAATGATTAGATTAATTGAAACTACTGTAGAGTAAAGTTATATTGAGATACAGTGAAGAATCAAGTTTTAGAAAATGATAAACAATAGAATTGGTAGACATATAGACATTAAGATATTTAAAGTAACAATTTATACATAACATTGTGTTTAGTTTGTTGTATTGTTTATTTGAGGACAGTTTTATGGTTTGAGACATAGAAAGACACAAATATAAGTCAAGTGAAGTCTTCTCTCTTCTGTTAGGAGTCATTGATGTCATCAATCTCTGTCATCTTTCGATGCTTTTAAGAGATGTTTTGTTTGACATCAATCAAAGAATAGGTTATAAATGGGTTTCAATTCATTTCGCTTTTTTAAACGTCGTTTTCTTTAGAGCTAAAGAATTTTGAAAATCTTTTTTAAAATAAATTTAAAAATATTTTCATATTATTTATTACTAGAATTAAAATTTTAGATCTAATAAAATAGTTAATGAAATGATTTATAAATTACTTCTAATTATAACATTTAAATGACTTTTATATTGCATTTAATTATAATTTTGAGTAAATATCGCATTAAAAAATTCCTTATTCTGTAAAAAATGAATGACTTCTAAAACTTAAATTGAATAATAAATCAGTTGAGAGTCTATGGAAATCAAAATACAAACTCCACAGTCAGTGAAGAAGAAAAATAAGAAGAAATTAAGTGCAATAACGACGAAATGACATCAAAATATAAGCTCTTAAACGACACACAAATAAAAAGTCTTGGCTTTTAAGATAAAAAATAAAAGTAAAAAATTAATAATAATTACAATTCAACTGTTTGTGAGTGGGATTTCAATCGACTTGAAAATTAGTGGCAAATAAAGTACACAAAATTCCAGTCTATTTTGGATTATTTGATGGGTGGAGAGCACAGGACAGGTAGAAAAATAGAATTAAATGAGAAAAATGGTTTATTAAAAATTCAGAAATAGAAAATCAACGCATTTGTCACATCAGGCAGATTCTGATGGGCAACAAACCGATGATTTAATGTGCTCTTTGGCTCAAATGCATTCCCTCTCCCCTCTCAACCGCACTGCAAAACACAACTGCGGTGAAGGGCAGGCATATCAGCATTTTTTCTTTTACTATCTTTGAAGTAAAACTTTAGTAGTTGTGTGTCTTCTACTGTCAAAATGGCCGCCAGAAAGCCATTTGTCTTCTGTGATGTAAAATATTCATTTTAGGAGAAGAGAAAAAATTTATAACTTATATATATAGAAGAGGCATAGAAAAAACGGCACTTAAAAATAATAAATATGATGGGTATCTCTTTTGCTGATTAGAAAATTCTCTTACTATTTCTCTATAGCAGTGGGTTTTTGTAGTGAAAATCGCTTTTTATATTAGTTATACATAAGTTTTTTTAGAAAGTTTAAAAACTCGACATTAAATCATCGGTGAAGTGCGCGATGTCTGATCAAGTTTAATTACCTCCTCTCATCTCCACACCCAATTATAAAAATGTATAGTAACAGTGCTCAGGATTTCTAATTTTAAAAACAAAATTTCTAACTATTTTTGCTCATATATTGGAGACCGAGTGTGTGAGACAGAGAAAGGGGAAAACAATCACGTTTTAAAAATTGGATATAAAGGCCAGAAAGAGGAGAGCCATAGATTAGAAATTAATTGCATTAAAAGCAATCACATTTCCAATTCAATTATCAAATCTATTTGACCCGAAAATTATTACTGCACTTATCGTTCTTTAATATTATTAATTTCTAGTTTTGTTTGTAAAAATCATTTTCGAAATTAATTTTTTCTCAGACTTAGTGTTAATGTTATGTTTGGTTAATATAATAATAATACAGTAATAGTGTTCCTAAACTTGAAATTTGACGAAAAATAAATATTAATATTTATGTTAAGCTTTTATGCTTATTATGTAAACATAATACGCATAAGTAGTGTACAGTACATATCATAGGAATTACCGCCTTATCTATTCAACTATGCCTTTAAACTTTGAATTCATACATAACTTATATTTGTCTTTCATAGAGAAAAAGATGGCTTAAGTTCCATAAAATTTGTTGTTTGCGTACATCAAAGAAAATTTTGAAGTAAAAAAAATATCACTCAGTTATGGAGAATATATGCTTTGAAAAACATAAACGCAAACATTGAGATGAAAAAAGACTAACCGATGATATAAAATAAGAAAAAAAATAAAATACAAACATTTTTGCGAAAGCATATAATATAAGCAATTCTGTTCTCTAAACTCTTAATAAATTCAATTTTATGTATTCTTGAAGTGATTTTTTTCATAGAAAAAAATATTCTTTAAAAAATAAATAGATTTATTTTATGAATAACTGAATGCTTTTCAACTAAATTGAATTTAAGTTTTTTCTTATTCTTCTTTATTTTTTGAAAAATATATGGAAACTTTTGAAAAGTTTTCTTTTAGTAATTTTTATTTTCAGAATTTATTTTTTTCTTATGTTAGGCTTTGGAGTAACAATTTTTTCCTGCTCATCTTCTAAAAAGTCTATTCTGAATGTTAATTAATTTTAAATGAGAAATGAATTCACTGTTGAAAAGATTTTTGTGTTTTACAAATTTGTGAAAACAGACATTAAAATACTATTACAAAACATTACCAGACATTAAATGCTGTTTAAAAATAATATGAAAACATGTGTACGAAAAACAATTTAAAACAATTAAATTGATTAAAATCAAAATAATTATAAAGTAATGTGCGCGTCTCTCTCTCTCTCTCTCTCTCTCTCTCTCTCTCTCTCTCTCCTCTCTCTCTCTCTCTCGAAAGGGGGCAACTCTAATACATTGAAGGCATGTTAAACTTTTTTAGTTAAGATATCTATAATGGGAGACCTCTTTGGGCTGTTCTTCATTATCGAAATGGTTTATTTGCACTTCAAAACCCATTTCACTATCGCTTTTAATAAATGAATCAAATGCTTCACAAATACTGTATTAAGAATTTCGCTGACCTTTTGAATGAAACACTCAATTAAATCGCATAAATCTATTTTTAGTTCTTATAGTATTTTCTTTTGCTCTTTTTTTTAATTCAATTACTGATATATTTTCCAAAATTTATTTATTTTTCTTAAAGTCAAAGCCAATCGATTTAAACCTTTTTCTCATTCCTTTTGTTGTGTTTTGTTGTTGTGATTAGATTTGTATTGAATGCTATCAAAAGATGGATAATAGAAGAAATAGGTTTGGCATAAAGTGGCTGTGTTTAGACCACACAGATCTGTTTGTTGGCACTCATTATGACAGCAGCGAAAAAAGTCAGGCCCTAAAGCCTTTGCTCCATAGCTCGCACTAATGAATTGTTTGTAACAGATCTCCATCACTGTATGGCTTAACGAGACGGACACTCCAGTGAAGGAATGGCCAAAAAAATGAAATACAAACAATACTATGTATTTTTAACCAAACGCTTCTTAAAAAAGTAAAGTCTACTTTTTTAAGAGCAAAAGCCAATCTTTGCTATTATCTCCAGTTTTGCCGCTTTATTATCGATATATTTAAATAACTTTTTTAAAAAATTATGATTCAAAAAATGAGTGATAAAATATTTGGGCCTCTTATACACTATAAATAATTTAACTATTTTTATAGTTTAGTTTCTAATATTTATGATATAATTAATGACATTTTGAGGGCTGATATGAGGTTTGATATAAGAAGGCTAAGGCTCGCAGATATAAAATCCAGCACTGAATCCACAAAAAGCTTTTCGTTGTCCACTTTCTTTAAGCGTTTATTCAGTATATACTACTATAATAGTGTAAATGAAAACAAGTAGAAATACAATTCTAAAATAGCTCTTATTTTTCCCATTTATCTAAACTGCGCTTTTTTAAACAAAAAATCTATTTTTAATTTTTAAAAAATTAGAGATACACAGAATAGTTGGGCCGAGAATACAGTATCTGTTGATATTACTAAAGTTCTTAAATTGCAGTACTAGAGTCTACAATTATCTACTGTTTAAGACATTAGACATACTTAATAGACATGATTTGAAATCTATTTCTTATTTCATTTTTTACTTTAAACTTTTGAATAATTGAATTAGAAATTAAGAAAACACTTAATTTTACATTCAATAATATTAGTATTGTTAATTTTTACTCTAAATGCAAGTAAGTTTATTTGTAGTTCTAGTCCTACCCCTACTAGTCTACTCCATGTTTACTATCCCAATGAGACAGTTTATATACGGATCTAACTCTATGGATGAAACTATATATTGCTATTATTCGAAATATAAGAACAAAATATATTTTCTCTCATAAAAAAGAGAAACATATAAAAGCGTACCATTACTTCATGTGTTTGTTTTCACGTTTTTGGATCTCTCTTTCTCTCACTCCTCAAAGTGTAAGCATTAGTGCATTTCTTTTCTATGAAAATGGAATAATTATATTAACGACGCCTTCGGGCAAACAAATCATTGGAGGTTTTAAAATAAAATTACGAAATTATATTGGCTTTCGATTTGGGAAAAAATTGAATTAAATATAAACTTAAATTAACTATTATTTAAATAACATTTTATCACTTTTATTGATTTAATCAAAAATAATAAAATTTTTGTTACAAACTATTGATAATAAGTTTGAGTAATTGATAATCTAGTTATGCAAATATTAAATGCATGTCTTGACTCAGGATATTGAGTGACTCTATGACTGGTTAAGTGAAAACTAACACTTTAAAAGTCTGACAATATGTCAAAATAACTAATTTTCAAACACCAAAAAGATTTCAATTTTCTATTTTCAGATATTTTTGCTAATTATAAATAATGAGTTTGATTGCCATATAAGGCACTAATAATACGATTAAAGCGTTGGTATCGTTCACTTTGGCTAATGTTAGAGTTAATGAAAGTTAACTAAAACCATCTGAAAACCCCTTTTGACTCAGAAAAGAGAGAAAGTATTTGATTCGCAGTGTTTTGAAACACTGGATTCACTACTAAATAGTGTAGAATTGATGTTCAAAATCACATTTAAAGAGCAGAGAATTTTGAGTAGAAAGAGAGTAGACTTTCTCAACATTCAGACCTCAGACTTGACAATCAGCGAGCGTTGTATTGAATGATTTAAACGCATTCAAAATCGATTCAACATTTAAAGTGAGCGCATGATAACCACGTATTGGTTCAGCTAAAGAACCGCAGATGAATCCAAATGAGAGGCACAACCGCTCTCTTTATTTCTTTTTGCTTTAGTAGGTCTGCTGGAAGAGAGATTGGGATAAATATTTCTGTGCAGTTGTACGACAAACAACACATTGCTTTTTATGCAACATAACTGACTTGAATACAGAGACACCACAATAGAGAAAATGTTAGAATTTGTTGGATTATAATGTTTGCGTTACTCACTCTAAACTATATCTCAATATATGGCTAACAAGTAATTCAATTTTCTTTTTTTTCTATTTTCTATCCCAGAATCTAGAAATTATGGCACTGGTATTAAGCATTTATATTCGAGTTGCATCATATTGTGCTGAGTTGGCTATATTATGCTACATATCTTGTATATATGGCTGTATTCTAGTATTCGTTACGTTTATAATATGATAGCTCTCTAACAGTTAGTGTAGAGTTAGAGTAGAGTTGTGTTGGCTTTCGGGCATAAAAGTGAATCGAAATCGCAGTAAAGTTATGAAATGGCAGATAGTTTTATATCTTGTATTTCTCTCATACAATGTCTGTCCCAGGAGTATAACTTATACATTTGGGATCGTTTTCCGCATTCTCACTACAAAAGTTGGTGTTTTACAGCCAAACATAAGGCTATATTAGAGAACATATTTATTCACTTTTGGGAAAAACTGTTACTTTATTACACTGTTTGCTCTGGAAAGTGATGTATAGCACAATCTAATGCTTTTGTCACATTCCATGCCTTCACTTGCAATTATTATTTATCTATATTTTTACGGCTGTCCAACAGAATGTCATAAAATTTAAAAACAAAAATTTATTTTCTCTAAAATCTAACATTAATTATAATTATTAACCAATTCTTTAAAGAATATTCAAATATAAGATAATATAAAACAGAAAAAGAAAAACAAAATTAATTTTTAACTACATTTTTATGAAACAGAAAAAAAAGATTAATTAAACGAATAAATTATTCGCTATAATTCAGAATTAGCCATAAAGTAATAAATTTTGGAAAAATAATAAACAAAACTAATAATGATTTGTGAGGAATGGCTAATAAGTAAGTTATTTACAGCACTGGACTTGGATTTGGATAATGGATGCGTCATATTTTGGCCATAGCCTAACCTAAACATAGTATATGTATCTGTTGATAGAGATGGTCATTCTAATTGGTATTGTTATTCCTGTCAGTGCAAAGCCAGGCCACCAGAGTCTCCGATTCCCCTCGAGATTGCATTCACTGTTAACACAGAGCGAAAGGACGACTCAAATCTGAAAGCAATCATTTGATATGTGAATCGGCACTAGAAATATATGAGCAATACTTGCAAATACATAACTTATAGTCGAGTACCTCTATCTCACTCTACTCTACTCTATTCAATGTTTAATACGTTTGTTATCCCCTATTCGTAATTTACCAAATATGAGCCATATATGAGTCCTATGAGCAAAGCTATAGCTCCTCTATTATAGCTCAAGACTAATAATTTAATGCAGAGCTTATGAATCAGAGTCGCGAATGAATTGAATGTGTGAGAGAGTGGAGAACAGAGTATGACATGAAGTGTCGACTCCACTCTCATATATACTGTGTTTAATATATTTAGTAATACTAGTGTAGAGCAGAGTAACGCCAACTTAATGCCATTTTTTGTGTTATACTTATTTCAAAATTAAGAGCAGTTATTGCAGTAATTCTGTCACAAAAATTTTCAAAAGCATAAGTCAGTCACAAAACATTTATGATTATTAATAGCACTTAAAATACATTTGTTGAGAACACACAATAAATTGGCATAAATTTCATTTTCATTATATAAATACAAAATAGAAATAAAAGAAATTCTTGTCATGAGTTCCAGAATTTTTTTTGTGACTTAAAGAATGACATATTATATTAAATGTAGTTAAAGCTAACCTAATATAATATTCAGTTAACATAAGGGTTTCTGAACACAACTTTTAAAAAGACGATTGGCTTTCAGTTTCTGAATGACAATAAAGGGCTGTAAATGTTGTTACAGTTAGTACTCGTAAGTTGTGATCATTATTTTCAAAAATGCTTTCAAATCTTTTCTTTTTAGAAAAAGAGTTCGTAAATTCATATAAACGTTATGTTACTCTTGACCTCAACTACACATCTATTGTATAATCACAGCCTTATTGTCAATAGCTTTTCACAATCACGACTCGAGTGTTGATCATTGAACTAAAAGTTAGCCAAACTTTGGAGAATAAACTATAAAAAGAGTTATTTACCGATAAAATCATTACTACTTTTTAAAATAAACTCGAAATCAATGTTTTATTTGATTTGTAAATACACTGCTATTAATTACATACATATAACAGACATAACAGTGAAGCTCTAGAATTGAATTTTTAAGAGAGAGATAGAGGGGATAGGGAGGGAGGGAGAGGGAGCGAGTGAGTGAGAGAGAGAGAGAGAGAGAGAGAGGGGGGAGGGGGAGAGAGAGAGAGAGGGAGAGCATTAATTTTATTTTTTGTTTTTCATTATATTATCTCCGAATGATTTATTTAAAGCTATTTATTTTTTCAATTAATGATTATTTCAAACTTCGTTTCGAAAATAATTTATTGAATTATAATTTAAATTATTTTTTATAAAATTTAAATTAAATAAAAAGATTTATAATAAGTGCAAATGAAAAAATGAATTTTTTAAATATTGAGTAATATTTTAAGTTATATATCAAATAATTCTTATTCAATAATGTATTACATATTTAGGCTATGGATGCAAATTATTATAAACCATTTTCTTTACTTTTTTGAGAGCAATTCATTTAAATTTTTATAGATTATAAGTTTCAATAAGTAAATAAAGATTCAATGGAATCAGTGATGCATTCATTTCAAACACACTTCACTTTTACATACTGTATGTGTACATCAATTGCATTAATATGTTTTATATGTGTATTAATGTGATGGAGAGAGAGGTTAATGCCTAACCCGTGTTATTATGATTTGCATGTATTCAAACTTTTCAATCATCCATTTATGATATAATCATTTTTGATGAAATCGGTCTTCCATTCAGAGCTCTTTTCATAGCCGACGCTTCGATTGTTAAATAGAAGTCGTAAATGAATTTATATTGAAATTATGGGAATAACGAGAGAAAGAGAGAGAATCGCCATCTCTTCTACAACTAGTGAATGGAAGGCCAAGTGCACCATCGGTTCGGCATCAGAGCCACTACACCCCCACACACACATACTGGCACTGACTGTGTGAGTGAGTGATAGATTGTGGAGCAAACACTACACAACACAACACATTTTGTTCCCCCTATTCTTTGGGGCAAAACTTTAATGGTGTTAGGGTAGAGCACAGAGAGAGTAGAGAGAGGACACATGCACTGGAATAGAGCGCGTGTTAGTTGCAATTCACACCAATTCAATTCAGTGCTATTCTTTGCTACCTTTTCAATAGAGAAAAGCATTGATAAATATATGGGCACTGACTTACATAAAAATACTCATTTCATGTCGGATTCGCGTCACGCGCTTCCGAGCGCTTCCTCGTTCAAACCCTCCGGAGCACAACCGCCACAAAACTAAATGACCCGAACATAGAAAATAAAACTACTTTTGTGTCCAATTTATTGATATATGACATAAATTCTATGCAGAGGTTATGCTTATTGTATGCGAAGGTTATGCTTATTAGTATCGAAATCTAATGCTTTATATAATTTTTGGCTAAAATTTCAATGCATTCTATTGAATATGAATTCTGGATTCAAAAGTGAAATTAACGATTCTGAAAGTGAAAATAAAAATTTCTAGTCTTTTAAAATCAGATCCGAAAAACTCATGACTGAGAGAAATAAGAGCTTTTCATCTAATTATTAATCATATTATATGATTCCTATGTCATACATTTGACATATCATCTAAAATATGATACTTCGGTTCAAGACTTAATTTGGCAATTGGTTTAGATTAGCCCCTAATCTGGAATTCATATCATGGAATTTGTGTAACAATTAGCAGTTCCTCAGCCAAACTAAATGATATACAAATGCAATGAAAGCAAAGAATTATGTTTTTAGAGAAGTCAGAAATCCAGAGAATTCTGAAAGGCATGGAAAAGAATAAGTAACTCAAAAGATGAAGCTTAGAAAACAGTACAGATCACTGCCAGTGCTATTCAGAGCTATACTGTTAAATTGGTAAACACAACGTTGTGGTCTAAGTAGACTCACCTCATGTCTGCATAATATGCATAATATTAATGCAAACACACGTCTCTCAACTTCAATGATGTTTCAAGTTTTCTAAAATAATTAATTCTAATTAATTTCAATTATAAATTCTTTATTTTTAATAAAAAAATATCTTTAAATATATTATTTGGAAATGTTTCAAAAAAATGTGAATAATAGAAATGAGGATACAATAAGAAATGTATATTTTGCCAAATTGTACATCAATTGTGTAATTCATACATACAGTAAGTCATAGCAGTTATAATTATAGAAACAGTGAAAGCTAACCGAACTATGATATATATTTATATCAGACCTTTACAAATGGGTGCCGTCAAGACTCAAAAACATATTATTAATTAATGCTTTTAATAAGTTTTTTAGTAATAAAACAGTGAAAAATGTCAAAAATTACTTAAGTATATAAAAATTAAGTGTAGTTTAGTTTTAAAATTTTCATTTTTTACTGCCCTTGACTTTAATTTTTTTATCATTTTTAAATACTCGTAATGTAAAAGTTTGGGGAAAAGACTGGAATATATCTAAATATATATTTCTATCCCTCTTTCGTGGACCACATCTAAAGCTTATGTTTTTAAAAATAACTTCAAAGTTCTGTTGTTTTCCATTGCACTGCAATCCATATTTGCTGACAGAACATCACATGAATTCCAACTCACTTATGAAAAGTAACTTTACTTATGACTGAATTTCTGGAATTGTATACTTTAATGACATGCAATTATAACAATTGCAAAAACAAAAAATATTCAACGTTTTTAATAGAAGATAATATCATAAAAATAAATTATTTTTCAACCATTTTATGTTAAGCCGTCATAAAAGTATTACAAATATGTTTTCCAATACTAGGAGTTTGTCTCAAAAAAGATAAAGATTAAAAATAAAAGGAAAAACAATAATCTGTGAATGAATGCTAAAGTAAAATACAGAAACAAGTGATGCCATTATTACAATAATACTGTGTGTTTGGAAGTGGAGGTCTTGTGTCTCACTTGTCAGAGAAGATTCTTGTGTAACACAAATCTCTAAACGAAATGATGCCTTCCTTTGAAAAGTGTGTCTGTGCTGTGAAACAAGTGCTGACATTTGCGCTTTTTTTTCTCTTTAATATTTATTTTCATAACTCTCTCTAAAACTAAGTCTACTCTTTAGTGAGAAAAAAGAGAGAAATGTCTCTGAAATGTCATATTATTATAAATAATTTTTTTGTGTGACATAAATATAATCTTAATTTAAGACAATTAGTGGGAACACGAAAATGAAGTGCAATCACAATGTCATACATTAGCTGAGTGTTAAAGTGCCGGAGCGTTAATAAAATAATTTTGAAAATTAATTTTTCTAAACAGGTGTGATATAAAGGTATAAAAATTATTGTAAAACGCTTTAAGCGATATATTTTCCAAATTTCATCTCAATTTTAAAAGTATATTATATGTAAGATAATCCTTAATATGAATCAGAAATAAAGAGCCTTTAGAGAAGAAATGTTTAATTATTATTGGCTGCGGTTAGCTATTGGATAGAGTATTAGTGCATTGAACTCGATATGCAAATGTAGACACACATACTCTTTCACTACATTAACTGTTGTTCACATTTTTTGTAGTTTTATTGGCAACAAAATAATTGAATTTATATCCGGATCGTATTGGCCAATGTCCAGTCCATATAAATCATAAAATATTTTTGCAACTGAAAAGGGCTTATATTACTAACACTCAAATGCATTGACGCCTTCACTCTTCATATAGCATAACAATATCTGAGTACCGGTACATCATATGTATGCATATGAGCACCAAATAGACGGGGATTTTTTGATAACTAAATATAATACAGCAAAAAGTTTGTGTGCATACAAACTAATCTGATGGGAATTAGGTTCGGGGCACTGACAACAATACAAAAATCCTTTGAGTCTGTTATATACGAAATCAAAATAAGTTTTTCAAACACAAAATGTACTCCAAAAATGTGTATATACTCTGTGTCGACATTATTTCAATATACAGCACAACAATAGATCTCGAATAGAGTTATTGTATATTTAGCTCAACTTATTAGAGAATGACAGCTCTGTATTGCACACCAAAAGCAAGAGGAGAGGAGAGGAAGAGAGGACTACACAAGTCGAGGATCGAAATATACACAAATGTGCACTGAATTCAATTGGAAAATACAAAGTATAAGTCGATAAACAATTACATTATCATATCATAAATAAGTTCAATCAATCAAATGATTACTTTTGATTTTTAAGTAATAGAAAAATAATTTTCAAACTTTAAGTAAATAAATGGATAATTAAAAAGCACTTGAATTTTAAAAAAATACAAAATTACAAAATAAATAAATGAATAGAGGAAAACAAGTATAAATTAAGCAGGACACTTGCCAGTTGCATCAAGCAGATTTGACAGGTCCTCTTCTGTAGACGCGTAATGTTGAGGACAGGCTTGTTTGCGACGAGACATTTCTCTATTGGCCTTCAAAATGCAAAAAAATTTGATATAAAAGTTTTTCTTCTTCTTAACTGTAAAACCACTTCATTATAAACGTTCAATAAGTGTTTTTTATATTTATATAAATAAAATATAAAGAAAAGGAACTTTAATGCAATGAATTGATTGCACAAAAGTATAGATCATATGTTTGAACTGAACTTTTTTTCTCAATTATTTATCAATAATTTTCATACCACACACTATATATGAGTTTTATATAATAGGAGAGTCAACACAAACGCAGAGCACCGTTAATATTATGGGACGTATCCGATGATGAAAATAATACAGAAATGAAAATACGAGAAATGAAATAAGAAGTGTTCACTACAAACACACATCGCTCTACCAGAAGAACAATCTCCTAATTGATAGGACACACATAAGGCCGGACCAGCCAAGTCACGCCTCGCGCATGACACAGGCCAGTCATGTTGAGAGAGCACAGGGATAAGGATAGAGAGAAAGCACACAGAGATTTCTGCCGACTTGTCGTCTCTCAACGGTTCAAATTCCTATAAATTTCTTATTTATTATAATTTTTTTCATAAATCATAAAAAATTTAGTAAGCTTATTTTTATATATATTTTAGCTTTTATTTTTATAAATGACATGTTTTTCTCTAGAAATGAATATTTAAAACTAGAAAAAAATTATATCAAAAAATTATTTTTTCCTTTTTCCTATGATTTTCTTTCTCTTATATAAATTTAATTAAAGTTCACATATTTTTCTGAATCTCTTATTTAATTCACGTCTCAATCTCTATCTCTTATATTAAATAAATATTTTAGATTAAAAATATTTTTTTTCTTATTTTAAAGAAATAATTTTTAAAACTTAATCTACACTTTCATTAACCCATTTTGTATTGAAAATTATTCTCTTATTTATACTTTCGGTTTAAAGTAAATAAAGTTTAATCAGATTTAAGGAATTATATTTCCATTATTCATCTCAATCAGCAATACTTATGTGTAAAATATTTTGCAATTATTTTTACTTTTGAAAAAAATAATCTTTAATTTCGTATCTTTTTTTCTATTCTCTAAAACTAATTATGAAATGTTTTCTCTTAAGAAACTCTTATTTGATTATATTTGAATCATTAGTCGGATTTATATCTAATGAACAGATCTATGGGAGAAAAATTGATTTAATTTATTCGTTTCTAATTTGATTAGAAAAATATTAATAGTTGTAAAAATATTTTAATAAAAGTCGATTAGGCTATTGGAAAAAATGGTTTGATTTATTATCCATTTATCAGATTTCATGACTGATTTCCTATTGAAAAGAAATATTGGAATAGAAAAAGTTTATGATTGAAATGCAATCGTCAGACAGAATGCAATAATTGGAGTTTAATCGTGTGTTGATTTGGGCCCTATTTTTATTTATTATGAGATACTCAGAACACACAGAGTATAGAGAAAATGCAATACAACTCTTATATAACTTACGATAAGTAAAGTTATTAAGTTTAATAAAAGTCAGTTAATGAACATTTTGGAGAAGAGTTTTTTTGAATGTTTGAAACTTCCAATTGATGACCCCATGAGAACATCAATTAATGGATGTATCAAAAAATTAGTTATTATTATAATATTACATATCTTTACTACTACTGTACGTACGATAAAAATGTTAATGTATTTCCAGAAAATGATATTCACAGAGAGTCTGATGAATAGTAATTATATGTTTTGCAAAGATTATCTCCAAAGATGAGTACAAATATGCAGACGAAGAGAGACACCATCTAATAAGTCTACACTTGTAGAGACATTCAATTATTAATCGCTATAATAAAAATATTATTAAATTATAATTTTTCTCCGTTTCGTCTAAGGCTTTGAATAAGAAATATATAAACATTTGTGTGAATAGTAGACAAATATACTGACAGACAAATTATAAGTTATATCTAAATACTAATAAGAAAGAGGAAACCCATTCGCTACAACCCTTACATAACTCTCATATAAACTACTGAGTAGTGTATTATATGTGATGAACCCTCTAATGATCATTATTTTGTTTGAACTCTCCTTTTAAGCGATTTTCACTAATATTTATTTGATTCAAAACAAAAAATATTTATTATTTTCCTAAAAGAATTATAGATTTTTGAAACTTAAAAGAAGATATCTTTTACTTAAAAACAATTAAAATTCATTGAAGTACTGACAGGTTTTGGTGTAGTGGTCAATGTCAAGGACTACTTGTCATTTCGTTGTAATGCCAACAGAACCCAACGCTCTCTTTTAACGCTATTTACCACTGACTTTGTATTCACTTTTCCTAACTGACCCTGATTTTAGTTTACAGACTACCAGAAATCCAATATACTGTATATTAACACGTAAATTCAGTTTTTCTGTTTTAATATTGAAAAATAAAAAACAATTAGTCTTGAAAATGAATAATTAAAATATAAAAAAAATTATTTTTCATAAAAGCTTATTATTATTCCTATTGATTCAGTTGTAACAGAATATT
This sequence comes from Liacarus xylariae, assembly GCA_034693365.1. Lineage (NCBI taxonomy): Eukaryota > Metazoa > Arthropoda > Arachnida > Sarcoptiformes > Liacaridae > Liacarus > Liacarus xylariae. Next base: position 8,297 of record JAQFXN010000161.1, on the reverse strand, counting down.
AGAAATATTTTTTATTCATTTTTAATCTTTTTTCCTCTAATCTTTGTTTCCACAATATAGTCAATAGTATTATTTGAATGACTAATAATTATGATAATTATATAAAAAACTTATGTTTTAAGTATCAATACGTTAATTATAAACCATAATAACTATAATAACTATTCATATAAAAAACTCTGTTTGAACAGAAGCTGTAGAATAAAAAGCGAACATTTTATTAGTGGCTCTGATATGATATGATTAATAAGTTTTTTTCTCTCTCTTTTTTATTCATCATAACGACGTCAAACCAAAAAAACTAATCATTTTTTAGCGCATAATTTTTGAGTTCACTTTAAAATGTCTGTCTTTTGAAATGATACTGTCCTTCGCATTTAGTAGTATTTATATGTATGATAAACACACATAGAGTATAATATAATACGAGGGGCAATAGCTTAATGAGATTTTAACGTGACCGGTATATGAGTTAAAATTTTTAGTTTACTTATTTGTCTACCGCCGCCACCAGAGAAAGAGACTACAGAACAGCACAACAGCTGAACGATAGAAAAACATATTTCTTCTTCACTTATTTTTATGATATCATAGACGCGCATAAAGTATTGAATAAATAGCCTGAGCTTTAGTATGTGTTAAAATCAGTTATTATTTTTTCGGCGTGAGGTGTATTGTGTGTGTGCTCTTGAGAATAGTAAAAACTTAAAGAAAAATTGGCCACAAATTATATAGTAGTTAGAAGTTATGACCACTTTTTGAACACATTATTCTTTCTCATAACTATTGCCGGAAATGCAAACATTAAACAGATTTTATTTCTAAATTATATATAAAAGAAGTTTATTTTCTCCTTTAAGAAAAAAGTTTCCAAAACAATAGTTTAACACATTTTGTAAAAAATTGATAATTTATATAATAACCTCTTAAATGAAGGTCAATTTTTATACTTAAAATTTAGATTCCAAATTTTTATCAAATTCAGATTTTATATGGTTATTTTTTAAAATACAAAAGAATAGAAATTATAAAACAATTTAATTCAGGTTTAGCTTAAATATCCTACTTGAGTCCGAGATTTTGCAAAATACACCCCCCCCCCCATTCCTTGTGCATTTTTCATATTTGGAAAAAAATCCTCAAAATACCCCTCCCCTCTGAATCAGCCGAGTCTGGCTATCCTTGATTTAATTAGTATCTCTAACGTGGGCATTTTTAAAATAAAAGAACTTAATTATAATTTGTTTAAATATACTGAATAAATATTTACAGATAAAATAATTTTAAGAACTAAAAAAACATTTATCGATTAGTCTATATCAGACCTTGCCTTGAGGTTAGGGATTCATAATTTGACCAGGTCTGCGGTGCCACATCAAAAGTTGTGCCATAAAAATATGATTAAAAAAATTGTGGAATGTCAAGCAACATATGTAAATCAATAGAAGAGGTCATTCTGAGTATGGCATTTCTTTCCTAAACCTTGGCATGTAGTTGCTAGAGGGCTGGTATGATACCATACATAGTTGACAATATTGATTGGTTGACAAAAAATCAATAAAAATAGCTTACTCAAAAATACAGAATAAGGGTAGCGAAGGTCGGTCGAGTCAAGGTGTATAGGTGGGGGTATTTTAAGAAAATCTTCTCAAAATGTCAAGGGGTTATACAAAATTCCAAAATATGGAAAATGCAAGGGGAAGTAAAGTAAAAAATAAAAAATTTTGCCTGTGGCGCAAAAAGTCAGGGTGCATTTTACAAATTTCACTGTGGTTTAGTTATCGTTCTGGTCCTTGACTATCTCTGAAAAAATCAGTTTATAAGTCAATTGTGAATATGACTTTAATGTTTCGCCCAGGGGTGAGGGTAAAACCAAAGAATATTCTCGAAAAATTTGCAAAATAATCCCAGGAATTTTATAATTCGAAAGGAAATTTTTTAAATTTTAACATTACTCATCTTAGTATTTTTTATATTAAGCTAAGAATTATAGCCCTCTCAGTTTTGAGAAAAATATTTCTAAAAATACCTTCTATTATACCCTCTGTCTCGGCAGAGATTGACTACATTTGTCTTCAATTTATATATTCTCATCAATTCTTTCCGATCAATATTTTTGTTTATATCATCGATCAGTTGATATCATAAAACTATATAAACGATACTTTTTTAACATTAATCCTATTGTTAGTGTTTGGTTGATAAGAACGATTTGATGAAATCAATAGTAATTGACACCAATGATAGTTGACTGTAAAGCCGAAGTATCATTTTAGATTCAAGTATGTGACTACTTGATACCTAATAGGTACCTAAACTTTAGTACATGATACCTAAAATATCTCCTCTAGTATGTTGAGATTGATTTAAATTTATTCCTCATGTTTTATTTTTTCTTTAGAAAATCAGGTCTGTTAAAAATTATTTTTAGGCTTAAAATACGAGATTTAAGCATAAAAAACAGTTGCATGATCTGATAACGTTTTTAAACTTATTATGTTTCAGAAATATTGCTCATTTAACCAACCCTATACTCATTCATAAAAGGTCTTTTCACATCCGTGGTCAAAATCAAAAAGAAATACATTAATTTCATTTTTCTAACTCAAACAGTGAACATTTGACAGGGAGTGATGATTTCAGTTGAGAGCTTAAGGGTATTTCAGCTACTGATAGGACCAGGAGTATAGAAGGTATTTTGCAATTGTCAAATTCTTACAGAATTTAATAAAAAAATGAATTTAATAGAATTTCGACTAATTCTGCAAGAATTTACCAGAATTTGACAAAATTCAGGCAAGTTATGATGAAATCTGTAAGAGTCTAACAGGACCTGACCATATTTAGCAAGAATTTGACAAAATTCTGTAATTTTCCTAAGAATTTAGACACAATTTCACAGAATATTATCGAAATACTTCGCTGTCAAAATTCCTAGGGGGGTCTTTGTTTTTCCATTATCACAGGGGATGTAAAAGTATTCTGATCATTTTTCGAAGAAAGGTGGTATAGTGGCTACCCCTATTGCCCATCCCTAATTATATTCTACAGGAAAAATCATCTGAAGCTCTTTTTTCTGAGAGATTCCACAAGCTAGCTTGATACCCTTGTGTTTGTGTATTGAAGAGAAATACCCATAGTAAATAAATGAATTTTTATGGATAGTTTTGAGTATAACAAAAACATTTTATTCTAAATGTATTATATTTTGGGCAAACAATAATTTATAACAATAAAAAAATAAATAGTTTTTTTGGATGAAAATAAAAATTCTATTTCAAAACAGAATCCTTTCAACAAAGGCTTCAATTTCTTACGTCTCAACGCTTTTCTTGTGTTTCTTTCATTTATTATTATAAATTATATTCTTATGATTGCATTTTATATGAAATATTCTGCATTGAAAGCTGAACCACTATTTATAAAATGATATATAAATCAGATAAAGATATAAAAAGTTGAATTACTTTTTTTATGATTGCTTCGAAAACGATTTGGTTAGAAACAAGGTCAGCTAAAATAGATATTTTCAGACTTACGAACAGTCGCTTATTTGTTAGCACTGCTATTATAGTAGCAATTGATGATCTATTATCTATAATTGTCGATATATTATATTTATGTAATATAAATATTTTGTTGCTAATGTAAAAGCAATTATCCTTAAAAGCAAATTGTTTGGGAATATAGTTATTAATAATCCATAATTAAAGATATCTTTATTCAGCTTTAATTTATAAACAAAACAACAAAAAGAAGTTCTCATGAGTTGGAAATCGAGAAAAGAAATGATAAATTATTTGAAATACTAGTAGACAATGAAAAAATAGAGGCGTTCAATGCGCTTACCTGTGCTTCCTGTGTCTACACAATTACACAATTATTAGTATAAAAAATTTCATTTGATTGCGGATGTCATATATGTTTTGCGCTTTAATTTTTCTCCCAAAATAACATAATTTTCGGTTTCATTTGAGTAGAAAATAATAAAAAACTAGTGAAACAAATGTTGACAATTGATGTCATATACTCTTAATTATGCAATTAATTATAAACCTATTATAATTTGTTTGACTTGCATTGTATTAATCAAACAGCAAATAGTGGTCATCTCTTAATTCAACAAAAATAAAAAGAAAAAAGTTTCTATTATTTCATAGCATATCATAAGAATTTATCTTCAATTAGAAGAGAAATGCAATGATATCTTTAGGATCAGAGCCTCTCTATCTGTAAGCACTGACTGAATGGTCTACCACAGAGTCACAGCCAGTTGAACACGAATATAGCCGCCGGACAAAGAGTATATAAATAATAAATAATTGATGATCTCTATTACCATTGTGTCTGTCCTCTAATTGAGCACAAATAATGATATAAAATGAATTGCCATTCAAATACATATTACAATGAATTTGATTATTCAGATATGTATTCAATTAATAATTGTTTGAAATTTAATAAAATAAATAAAAGCATAAAAGATATCAAATTGATATTTAAAAAAGCACAGGTATGGCATTCTTTATATGCATCGATTCATTTTGTTATATATTTTTTGTTTCCTCTCTTGGTTTGGCGTCTTTTCCAGATGTTTGTAACTCATTATAAGAGCCGACTCGTTAAAAGAGCCATCAAAACAAGTAAGTGAACGGCTAAATAGGGGCACATCTATTGGTTCATCCATTTAGTTTAGTTTAGTTTAAACCATAAACTTTTGGCGTTTTCTCTATTATCAAACTTATCGTTTGTATGGATTGTTAAAATACGCTAAAATGAGGATATCATATCATATCATATCATAGTATCCCATACCATATCGCTCCGGGATTTTATTGTTTTGATGCCATTTATGTGAATTATGTCAATGCCATTAACCGCTGCAATAACTCAATATATAATACAAACATTACTAATACCTTATATAATACATATATCGCTGTAATAAATAGTATGCTTTTGGGATTATGTTTTTTTTATTGTTATATTATATAAATCCGAGACATTTCTGAATGATTAGAAAAAATGAATTCATTGAATCCATACAAACATTGACTCTCTTTGTTTGGAGTATTTCAAAAGCTTATTATTATATAATTCTGTAATTGATTACTGAAAGTCAAACTTATATGGATTCGCAATATAAGTATAAAAAGTATGTTTTATATTATTATTATTGTCATATGATTACAATTATAGATATTATTGATGGGGTGGGTATTGGTCTGTGCAATCTATGGGCCACTTGCATTCAATGCACTTTCAATGCTCCAGAACTATGGCAAAACAGGTGAACAGACAGAGAGCTAATGTATTTTTTTCAGATATGATGATTCGGTTAAATATTTCCTCTGAAAATAACGGAATCACGCCTTAGGATTCCAAACGATACTCATCCATAGCCACCAGTCATCCAAACCTGTGGTCTGACATTAGTTGGCAATCAGATAGTGTATAGAATTAGGACTAAAAATTTTTCGTTTTCTAATATACATTATTTTATTGAATGGCCTGTGAATGTGCTCCGCATTGATGGGCTTTTGGTTTCAATTGATTATTGGTTAGACATTACCTGTGCTTAAAAAAATCATAAATCATAACACATGAGCAAAAGAGAACATAATTGCAGCAAAACTTGCGGGAAGTTGTTTGAGGAGAGAGTGAAAAATCGCGCAACGCGTTTGTCTCTCCTCTCATACATGAATGGAATAGTAGTGGAGTAGTAGTGAAGTAGTCGTAACTTCACTTACATTTCAATTTTTTTTCTTTATCTCTTTCACACTTTTTTTATTTTTGACTTTTTTTGTTGTGTTGATTGAAGGTTAAGTCAAATTTTGGAAAAAGTCTTTTTTTCTGAACACTACTGTCTTGTGTGTCTAAAAATATGCCGGTGGTCGAGATGATTGGTTCTGGTCTACCAAACCATAATTGCCGTCAAGTCGTCAAAACATGACTGATAGTTATGCTTATATCAAATACTTATTATTATTCTTCGACGTTATGCCAATTGGTATATATCGGCAGTAAAACACTTCCCGAACTTGTTATGAAGACATACTTTTCCTGCCATTAATGATATATAAGAAAAACATAAATAGAAATCTTTATAAATTTTCTTTTTATTACATTCTCTTATATTGATAAATATTACAAATACTTTCAATTATTTAATTCGCTTCTTGCTAATTTGAGAATAATTCAACTAAGTAGGGATAAAATGAGCTAGCATCATAATTAATATGAGTCAGATCTGTTCCCTACTGTTCCCTACAAGTAATTTGTATGGAGTATTCAGTTATTAAAATCTAAAATAATTTAAACTCATTTATTTCATTGTCAATATCATTGACAGCATTGAGTGAATGTATGAATGAATGCTAAATCCAATCCCTTTATCTATGGCACGCGTCTTACAGTCTTCCATATGCTCTACAAAAGCGTTTCTCAAACCGTCTCTCAATCGGATAGTAGAGAGTGAAAGCCTAAATCGAAGTACTGTTACAGAAGCACTCGAATCAATGAGTATTACAAATGTTGCAGTATTTCAGGTGAAAATGACATTCATATATGTCGTCAGTTCTGCTCGATTTAAATTAGTGCAGCTGTTTATGTACATTATGACTGTGCAGCTGCCCTGCAATACTCATAAGTGCACAAAATACATATTAATACAACTGACAGAACATTTTGGACAGAGTGGACAATGTATGGACACTGGTGTGGACAATAATGTGGACAGGGGTCACTTTTGCTTATAATAAGCGCACGCGAACCAATTTAGTTGAATAGTCCATGAATTAATACCCATATCGACCCCTTTACCCTTAAGAGTGACCCTAACATCTAAAATAAATCACTAACAACTTTATTGAAATATAAATTGCAGACAACTTGCTGTGTGTGAGAGCACATCCAAGTCTGACACTTGCAATACATGCCAAACAGCATTATCGGGTTTATACTCCTCTCCCATTACTGTTATAACTGTTTGTTCATAATTATTGTTGAGATTTATTGTTGTTCTGACTATAGTTTTGTATCAAAATTGTCATAAATTTAGATGAAAATACAAACAAAAGAGAATCCATTTGACCCTTTGGCCAACAGAACGTTTTGGAAAATATAGTACTTATAAATAATGGCTTATTATATACTGTACTTTCGTGTCAGTACTGTATTGTTATGTTTCACTCATCTCATTCTTTATAATATGATTCTTTCATTTTTCCACTTAATGTATATTTTATTTTATACTTTGTTTGCAAATATGTTAACCATTCATATCATAGTAGATAAGAGTTGCGATGAGACTCTATTTTCATTTAGTTTTTATATAAATTTTTTGTTGGAGTAATACTTTCTCATATAATACAGTAAAGAAATATGAAGGCATAAGCTCTACTCCGTTATGTTCTCTAATATACTTTGCTATGTGTATTGAGTTTTTATAGAATGCACGGGAAGATCATATCATAAAGACGTCCTGTATTACATTATTCAGTTGTCGCTTTTAAATATTAATGCAGTGAAATGGCTGTGGAAGCGGCCAAATGATGAATGTGAATATCGTATTGCTTTCAAGTCGGGTGCATAATTGATTGCAATATACGCAATAGAGAATCTACAACACTGTTATATGCGAATTCATATGCTTGCCATGTTCTATATCTCATACACTCTACTCTTGCTGCCACTGCACCACTATTCCAGTCAAACACATTGCAGTTAATATAATATTAACCAAATATAACTGCAATATTATTTTATACATCGTTTCTCAAGACAATAATATAATGTTTAGCCTTTGTTAGCATTTTTATTGAACTAATTTACTACAAATACTGTATAACGAATCCATTCTCAACACAACATTTGACTTATTGTTTAAGTTTAGAAATTATATTTTCTTTGTAATTATTATAATTTATAGACTTCCAGAAAATTGCTTTATACTGTGATTGAAACCTCACTGAAATATTCAATTGCGAGGTTGTTTAACTGTTACAGTACAGTACTTAATTGCTACAGAATTGTGACATTTAATATTTTTATTTTCTATTTTTTAGTGATTAGAATTTTTTTATTCTAATGTAACTGTCATACATCAAATCAGAATCAGTATAATTAGCAATCCTTAGGACTAAATATAGTTCAGGTCGATTCTGATTTGAGCAATTTGTTCAACAAATAATAGTTTTTTTATCCAATCCCTTTTTAGGAGGACCTTCTCCCTGCACAACCGGGGATTTCAACTCAGCCAGGGATCACTGCTTGACTCAGAGGTATGACAGCGAGGA
>JAQFXN010000160.1:0-27795 GCA_034693365.1 Liacarus xylariae | reverse complement strand
AGAGGGAGGGAGGGAGGGAGAGAGAGAGAGAGGGAGGGGAGAGAGAGAGAGAGAGAGAGGCAAACGGCAGAACTATCATTCTTAGTAGTTATTTATGGCATACCATTCCATACCATTCTTATTCCTATTTTCGATCTCATTCTTCAGACACTGACACTAAAGTCAGTTCAGAACTTTATTTAGCGATTTTAGCCAAAAGCACATCAAAAGTGCAATAATAGAGGCAAACGAGGCTAAGGTTGAAGTTTTATAATTTGTGCGATCACTTCATATAAGTTGTAAATTTAGGTGTAAGAGAGGACAGGAAACGTAAATAGGGCTAAAATAGGCAACCGAGTGATCGATGATGGCTAGTGGTGGCACACTATGTGTCCTACAAATGTATGATTGTGTTCCTACACTTCACGGCTCATTACATCGTTAATAACATAATACCTGCGGAGACACAGAATAAGAGGTCCATATTGTGTGCCTCGAGTCGGAAAGGATTGTCAAGAGAAAGGAGAGAATAAAGATTTGGGGCCATTGAAAGTGCACACATACTGTTAAAAACCCTCAACTGACTGCTCTTGTAGTGAATGACACAGTCTTATTATGTGTCAGTCCATTAAAACTTTATGAAGTCTTCGGATAACAATGAAAAAATCTTTTGCTGCCATAAGGTATGGGATATGAGAAAGAGGCGGATTTCGGCCAAATAACCAAACCATAGCTTTTTGAGATTATATTATTTTTTCACACAATAGACCCAATTTGTGAGTCTTTCAAATGACTTCATCTAACATACATCAGTTAACGCACACATAAATCTTACTTCTAGTGAAAGTCAATTCTCCGATTGAAAGCTCAAAGAGATTAGCGCTTAAATTGAAAAAATATATAATAAATGCTTCGAAACAGTACTCTAACAGAATAATTATGGGTTCCAAACAATATTAACCAATAATACCAAACATTTACCCAAATTTCAATTAATTTTTCAAACCAGTTATGAATTAAAGTTTTTGTGCATTAATTTTTTAAAACAAAATATATCATTTTGGATTTATTAATACAGGTATACAAAGTATGACTTATTTGTAAATAATATTATTTAAAATTCAATATCAGAATAGGAATAGTGTTTGTGTGTATTCCTAAATAGTTTGAATTTATTGTACTACAACTCAAGGCCTGTTTAAATTACAGGGAAAATAATTGTTATCTTAAAATTTACTTATTGTAAGCAAATAACTATATAAAGAACTTCCTCTGAAGCATACAATAGCAAACATTCATCTATTGATAAACTTTTTTTGGATAATAAATAATTCCAGTAATTCATATAAAAGTATTATTTATTTGAAATATAAATATAGTATTTAGTTGTTAACACTTTTTTGTATTTAAATCAATATTTGGGAAAAAATGTGTTTAATAACAATAATTCTAAAAAAAGAAAAAAAATTTAAATTAAATAATCGGCAAAACTTATTCATCTGTATTGATAAACAGCATCTGTGTTGACACAAATAAATAAAATAAAATTACCACAAAATTATTTGTATATAAAAAATACAAATTATTTGTGTTTTGCCTTTTTTTTAATAATGAATAAAATAATATAAAAATTTATGTTTGTATTTAAATATTTGTCGACAATCTCTTACAATAATAGCGAATAATGAGTTTTTGTGAAATTGATAATAAAGCACAGCATAGAGTAATTCTAGCGCACAAATACTTTACTGAATAGAGTGCATCACTTTCGTCATATTCTGTAGAGTACTGTAAGTCTAAAAAAATATTCATTAAATTTAATCAAAAGAATGAGACGATTGGCTAAAAGAGTAATTGTTATTCAATCAATGCCAACACCACTTAATGAGGACACAAATGACTTTTTTCTGCTAATAGTTTTGTTTTGTTTGTCAAAAGAATTCAATTTAGTATTAAATCTATTAAATAATTATTTAGATATTAATTCTTAATTAATGTCTTATTCTATTGTAATTAGAAATAAATTTATGATAAATCGGGAGTAAATTGAAATAAAATATGATTCGGTAGACAAGACCAACACTAAGTAATGTTGTAGTTGTTGTGCATACTTCTAATTTAGTTAACCAAATAATATGATAGACTTAGAGAGCAATCATTCTTTGGGAGTTCATCTCTAATGTTGGCATCGCTCACAAGCCTTGTTCCGTATTTTCAACAGTCAAGAGATAATTACCTGTTAGGACACAACCCATTTGGCGGCGACTCAAACGGGAGTCCGGCCTTCCGATCGATCAATTGAGTGCTAGTGCTCTAAACTGGTTGGCCTTATATATGGAAAAGCATAGCAGAAGTTAACTCCCATTAGTCAGGCATAGGGGATGAGCTAAAAAATATTTATGAATCAGTTTTGCATATTAGCGATGTCTTGACGTTAATATGGTTTGTAATCATAGCTATACCTAACTTAACCATTCGATAGGCATAAGCACATTCAGGTTTGTGCCCAACTCTTGAAGAGTTGCCATTTCTTTAACTAAAAAGTGCTTCAATTGAGTCACTGAAACGAATTAAAGCCGTGTTATATGACTGTTAGCAAAGACTTGTTTGGATTGAGTCCAATATCTTGAGGACATTGAAAGCCGACAAATAATTTTCACTTAACTTTTAAAATAAACCGTTTCTAATCTGAAGTTAAGTTAAATTATCATTTGTTGTTACAGACGTTCACTTCAGTGAAATCAAAGAATTTTGAATCGTTTGCGCTTTTATTGTTAAAAACAATGTTTGTCTGTGTCTAAGCATTGCTTGACTTTTAATTTAGTGAATCCCAAGAGAAGAGTCATTCAATTGAATTCTTCACTCAATTCAAGAATACTGTGAACTATATTCGCAATTAAATTGCTTTAAAAACATTTAATAATAACTATTATTAATACTTCAAGAGTTGATTCAAATGAATGTTATATATAATTATTAACTATAGCTGTAGTACTGTTACAGTATCTGTGTTCGCATGTAATACCTGTACATCAATAAGTAATGCCATTGTCGTCCAATTCATCGCTGCATTCACTACAGTCTCCACATTCTCCTAATTCAATGGGTGTAAGCGAACCCCTGTCCCCAACCGAAAGCAATCACAGCAACCAAAGTGCTGTAAGCGTTGACAACGGACTCATATCTGGTTCAGTGTCTATGTTGGGACACATCCGCAGTCATTCGCCCTCATCTCTAAACCACAATCATATCAAGACTGAAATGTTAAGTCGCGACACATCCACGCCCTCATCCATTATAGATCCGGGCGATGAGAGAGACAATTCTTCTTCAGATGAAGAATATTTCAAACCTTACAAAAGACTTCGAATGGAAGAGTCGAGTATTGAAGAGAAAGAGACTCCAAAGCAGTTAAGTCTATCGATTCCTTTAAGGCCTACCGAAAGCCGGTCGTTGGCGTCGCCTGAAAATGATGGCAATGGAAGTGATAAACCTCTCACTTCTTTTCTAATTAAGGATATCTTATCTAATAATAAGCCAAAGCATTGTACAAATATTATAAATAGTGAGAGCCGTGGAATCGTTAGGCCCTGGGATTTGAATACTTCAAACCACAACACTCTTCATCATCACAACCATCACATCAACAATCATCACATCAGCACTTTTGGACGATTAGCACCCAATAGAAGGCCTCGTTCTGCAGACGACGATTCACATTCAGAGCGATCCGAAAGTGATTCGTCGGAAAGTCCGGCCAGTAATTCAGTGGTGGGGGCCCTGACATCACCTCTCGATGCACTCTTCGAAATGACCACAAAGGCCTTCGATGGCATTGACGGAAGCGAAAAGTCTTCGGGTAAGTGTCAGACATTAACATTCATTTGCATTCTTTGCCGCATTCGGTGGTCTGTTTGCCAATTGATCTGAATTGCAGTTCCAATCACTTAAAGTCTATACAAAAATGATTTATTCAATTATTATGTGAATTAAATTAATTAATTTCTCTGTAAATTGAAATCAAATGCGATTTCAATGGCTCTAAAAGAATTGATTACAATATTTATTATTGATTTAGAGTTTTTAAATTGTTTTACAATTGTTTTACTTGTCTTTAATATCAAATCAAAGTGACAGTAGAAATGATTGAAGGCCTGAATGCGTGAGTTGTAAAGGAATCACAACATTATTATCTAAGTTAAGCATTAATTCACTCAATTCTCTCTGTGCTCTCTGTGTCCCAACATAAGCATCTGCTCTCTTGTCTGTCTAATTCTGGTTTGTCTTCATTGTCTTCTCTTCTTCAGACAACACAAATGTTAGAGTATTGTTAAAGTAATCTTCTATTTGTATGTGATTTGCATAGTATTAATCAATTGCTTGTCTATTAGTGTTTATATTGTATTTACTATTGTATCAGTTTATGCATTAACCGATGCTTTCCTAACAAAACGGATTGAATTTCTATCGTTGATATGAAGGGCGTAGACGTGTGTCAATCTCTCTAAAGGATACAAAAATGGTATGCACTCTAATACTCTAATTTTAGTGGCAGACCTATGTGTGCTCTTGTGAGGCCGTTGATAGAAAAATAGTTAGTTTGTCTCGAAATGAAAACATTTGAGTTTTGAAGTGTAAAAATCATTTTTATTCTCACTGAACATATGCAACACTAACTTCACTTATTATTAAATTCTTTGCATTTTGTATAAACATATCTTCGGAGAAGAATGTGTTCGTTGTGGGCGATAAGTGGCGATTAATATAAATAGTGGCGAACTATTTAATTATATATGCGATACACCAGTGCGCTCAGTGCGCTCTCTTCCTAAAGAGTCTGTTTGTTTTGATCATTGCTGGAGATGAGATGGCAGTAAATCTTCGATTGAAACTATTGCTAAACATAAAAGTTTACAAATTATATGCGACGACGACTTAAACAGGATATATAAGACTATATATTAAGCGTTTCTCAAAAACTTTTAGTATATCTAACAGTGATTTAAGTCTTAAATTATTGTAAGCGAAACAGAATTAGTCTAAAATCATTTCAGATGAGCCATAATTCTAGTGGGAGTGGGAGTCTGAGAGTTGTTGTTGGCATTGCAAACAACACGTCAGCAATAAATTGTCGAATTGTCACAACACAACACTCTCTCTACTCATTGTAGCTGTTATTCGATACTCACTCTCACATCCACTCTCTCTCCCTCTCTCTCCCAATGTTTTCTTTTTCCAAAAGATCTGTTTTATGCAGCAAATTGTGCGTCTCCTCCTCTCCTCCTCGCCGTTTCATAGTATCCCATATACGAGAGCGTCAGACACGACAATATCTATGTATTGCTTCTATTGCTTCAATTTCTGTCTTCACTCTAATAAACTCTCTATTGCTTATTGCCTGTGATATACGATTTAGGAACAGAGGCTTTAAATCTAATTGAAGTCAAATTGAAAACATATGCAAACGAAATATCTTCTCTTAAATTTTTATTGCCTTCCATTGGGTGGCCTTTGATCTATAGACCTGAGAGGCTGAGTGGCCACCAAAAGAGCTATCTATCAAATAGGCATCAAATGACCATTGGATTTGTTTAGATAATAGAGCTTAAGAAATGAAATAATGGGTCCATTTATTTAAAGTAAATCATTTATACATTTGGCCAAATGTCGTGTGAAAGCATTGCTATGTCTTTGCTTTTCTTCCTGACGTATGAGAGATAAACACTATAAACATTTGTGACATTTGACACGTTAGAGCACCTCTTATTCACTTTTAACTAACTGTGCTTTTATCGAGCACTCAATAACTTTATTGCACTTAACACAGTGTTTCATTAATCAAAAGCCAGATGTAAATGCAATAGTCGTGATAAGCAGCTCATTGAGCGATCGGCCCTACAAAATGCATACATCTATGCTGTGCTGGAGAGTTAGCACATATAGATATCATCTGGTTATAGGCGAAATGTAGTTGCAATCGTGCCCAACCATAGCCTAACCATTGCCCAACCAGTGCATCAATAGTCTCCCGAAACTAATCGACAATCATATCATAATATGAGGATTAGTGCACTAATAAGACAACATATGATGAACCGTCGCATCCAATACACCAGCGATGTATGCCTTTGATGTGTTACCGCTATTTCGTGACCGGCCAGTGCTTAGACTCAAGTTACAGACTCCCAAAGTTGGAATTCTTGCCCCCATGTTTGCAAACACAAATTTGGCTGATGGAGGAGGGGGTTAGACAAGAGGTAAATGAAGTCTTCTCCTAACTATGATTACTTAGAGATATAGCGCTTACACCTGTTTATTAGTTAAGAGTCATTACAGAGTGTGAACCCATTTATCTATAAATTGTAAATAAAAACACCATAGAATGAAGTTATGCTCCAGTACTTTGTGCACTGTAGCCACGGTATGCCCGACTGTAATATATGAGCCAACGATACGAATCTGATTGTTCTCTCAGATCTGATGTTAGGCGAGAGATGAAGATTAAAGAGTCTGCGATCGCAATCAACAAAACGAAGAATAGTTGAGATCTTTTATGGATATAAATGATTGAAGCGATAGTGAGATAAATGAGATCCGATTCGTAATTTTGTTTCTCTAAAGATCTGATTTAAAAGATAGTGATATAAAATGTTTGCAGATATGATCGAAGTTGTGGTAAAAAGCATTTTATCGCTCAATATTATCATTACTATTAACCGCTATATAAATTGCAATCTTATGAATGAAATATTTCATTTTCACGGCGGCGGACAACCAATAATAGTGTTGCAATCAAACTGTTCACAGGCTTACACTCATATATGAATATACTATGTATGCTATGTATGCCTCACTGTATATATGGCTTTACAATAAATACCATTACAATGCAGTTAACTGTATGTGAAGACCAAAAATATTTTTATAAATATATTACTTTCGGAGAGAGAGAGAGAGAGAGAGAGAGAGAGAGAGAGAGAGAGAGAGAGAGAGAGAGAGAGAGAGCAAATGTGAACAAGGCTTGGCATTTATTGGAGGTGTTGTGTGTCTGAGCTGCACATTATTCCACATATTCTCGTTCCTTATGCCGCGTCCCTTACAATGCAGTCATTGCAGTCCATTATTGGAGTCGTAGTAATAATTCGCACCTCTTGTCGGTTTTAATTATACGCCGGCAAAACAGGATCAATAGTCACGCGGCGGCATCCCTTTGAGGGCCCATTTTTGGTGCAAATGCTGGCATCTCTTTAGTGGTGCTATGGATGAGCTCCGGGCTATCAATACATCTCACTTCTAACGATGCTGTCTTTCGCCATTGTGGGTGATTGTGAACAGAGAACAAGACTACCACTCAGTATATAAGTTGGTTTCGATTGACTTTTACTGCACTCAAACTTAACTTACTCTACATTTTTGGTGAGATGTCATTGTGAACGGCGGCACAAAACTGAATCACTGAATCAGGCCTTCCCTTATTGTTTGCTAATATTATATTATGCAGTGTTTGTGCCTCAAGTGAGCTCAAGTACTTCTTGTCCGCATACCAATACAAATGACAATTCGGCACTTCTGAGGCCATAAGTGAGGGGTACTTTACCCACAATAATAGCCTTGAAAAGTCATGTTATGCTTTATATAAGTGCTATCACTGTATTATTGATATGGTTTAGCATTTCTGCAAATAATAATTATTCAATAATACAATTTAGAGAATACTTCAACGTCTAAGCCTTCAGAACCGACTCTTTTCACAGCCGAACAATTGAAACGAAAGTTCATTATATTTAAATGCCATTCAATTCTTCAAATCATTTATCAGTCTTTTATTGAATCAATTCTATTATTTAACTTTTGATAGAGTGAATGAATGATTTTTATATTTATTATTTTTATTTTTCGCAACACAATTGAAAAAATGATAGTTCTGTGAGTTTAGTGACTGACAATAAATATTTCTTATTGTTTAGTATTTGAAATCATATTTAATAATTTATTAATTACTTTAGGAAAAAATTAATTTTTTTTTTTGCATTTTTGAGAAATAATTTCTTAATTATCATACTTTGTTATAATAATCGTTTAATACCTTTTCAACTCAATTATTTGGTTCAAACAAATTATCACTTTTACTGCCTTTAGAATGAAAACGAATACAAATGATTAAGTGTTTTGCGCACAAAAGTGATAAATAATTTATTTGAATGAATGCAATCTTATATGCAATAACTCTTAGCTTTTCAATGAAAAAGTATTTTTTGAACGAAAATATATTAGAATATGGAGAATATGGCAGAGTTTGTAATGTTTGTCGGCATAACTAATGTTGGAATGCAATGTTGCCATCACTGCATCTCATCCATCCTTAATGTGCTTTGAGAGCAGATTTGTTGAGAGCAAAAAAGTGTTGGTCTGATATGTATAACATTTGTATGGTTTACAACACAACCGAATTTGTAAATTATGCTACAATAGTGTGTATAATATATCTCATAATAGGCAGCCCTACTTCATTAGGCTCAGCACGTCTTAATGGCACTGAGAATGATTTCATTCTTGACATTCCATACAAAATTGAGTTTCACTAATGTTTCCCAACTCTAGAATCAGTTGAATCGGACACAAGACTCTCCTTCTGAATCAATGGGCTAAGAGTTAAAATATATATAACACCACTCCATATAATAACACCGTAATATACAGTACAGTTAGTGTATGGCCAATAGGGACGACAAGCATGAATAGGTATTCATAGCAGACAAATAATAAAAAAAGCATCAGAGCTGCAGCAGAAGCACTAAACTATTGCCACTCTTGTGATGCAAGTCTAGCGTAAATGCAACACATTTACCACTTATATTGCTTATATGCTTGTGTTGGTCTCTATGCCCTATGTCTACACAATACACTGTACTATTATATACAGTTTGGTGTTATAACAGAGCAAATATATTCTCATCCCGTCTACTCATTCTACGTGTTTGAGCAATCATTTCGAGGCTATTTAAGCTGATCTAACCTAACGCTGTAAAAACGAATATAAGCCAAGCTATTAATCACTGGCAACTCATAATATAACACTGGCATCACATCCAACATCAGCTGCACAATCAGAATCCCTGTTCTTTAGTAGAATGTGGCCAAATATATGCTACCATTATATCATATCAGTTACTCTTCATTGTTGTATTCATTCATAATTGCACTCAAACTAACTTTTATTTTTGAACTCAGTTTTTGATTTGATTTTACTGTCTTTTCTTAATCTTCGAATTAATTTATAAAAACATTCGACAAAGAATTTGTTAGAATTGGTAGAAAAATAAAAGATTTTAAACTTTAAGCTTAAAAGAAAATGAATAAATAGTTTTTCAGAATTTTTATATCAATGGTATTTGACTTTTAGATGTTATGTTAAGGAAGAGGTATTTAAATTCATTTTTCATTCTGAAAATAATTCATATGATATTCAAATTATGAGTAATTAACTCATATAACGATTCATTTTCTTAGTCCTTCTCAGTTAATAAAATATATTTTTTTCAATTCCGTATACAGTATTCACTTTTAAAAAATTATTTATTCAAAAAATACCAACCATTCAAATGATCAAAAAAAAATCCATTTGATTAATAACGAGAGAATTTTTATTTAAAAGATTAATTAAGTTATAATTATTTAATTTCTTATTTCTTTTTGAATAATTCCAATCTTAAAGTTTTAAAATATATGACTTTTATTTGATTTTAATGATCGATCAAACACTAAAGTAATAACTTTTTTGATACTCTTATCCCAAAATAAAATATTAATCATTTGCGATGCAATAATCAGCAAATCGTTTAGAAATAATTTCTAAGAATTATAAATTAAGTTTTTATTTTACTTTTTCTTGAATAGAAATACTAAGAATAAAATAAGAAATTTTGTCTCTTAAATAAACCATATTTTATTCAATAGAATATATTTCAGTTTTTGTTTTTATATATTCTTTGCAAAAAGACAAAAATTCAAAAGACCTTAATTTTAACCAGAAAATTGTGGCTTTTCTGTAAAAAAATTAAGTTTAATTTAGTTTAGTTTAGTTTATTCTAAAATAATTATATATTATAATACGGTTCAGAATAATCTCACTCATATCAAAATCACAATAAAAGTATACCATATTTTGACAATTATTTCCTAACAATTTAGTAAATGCTTTGTTTAATAAGTTTTTTTAAAAATTAAATAATCCAAAATCTGTTTATATTGTATTTTTATAGAATTAAAATTAAGGCATATTATTATATAAGTTATATTTGTTTCGCATTTCACATTAAATTAATGAATTGTAAATTTATTTACTTTTATATGAATTTATTTGAAAATATCAAAATTCATTCACTTGTTTTGTATACAGAGTATAGTTGAGTAGAAATTGAAATAAAATATTTGATTTTATGTTTAATATTTGGTTTTGAAGAATCATTACATTAGGATTCAAAGCCAACAAATACTATAGAAATAGTGTACAAGTGTTGCATAAGTAGTAAAAGCACACAGAAGTGCACAACTGGTCCGAAAACAATTAAGATTAATGATGACTCATAAGATGTGACTCCGAAGCAAATAAATTAACATAGTTTACGATGAAATAGATCTGCGGATGGGATCCCAACGCTATAAAAGAGCGATTGAAACTCAAATAAATGAGGCAATAGATGAGAGACTGCTTTGCACTTCACTAACGAGTGAATAAATGTTTGAATTCACTTTCCAAACATTCGTTCCCTCAAAATGTATGCATAACTAACACATTTGTCGCTACTTTTAGTCATTTAATTATTTGTTTCCGAAATATTTTTTCTCATTTTCTTGTTTTTCTCTAATGAATACAATCGAATCATTTGTTGAAAAAGTAATTTTCGTTTCACTTAAGACCCTTTAAATGATTAATTAACGCAAAATTAAGATAAAAAACAAAATATAGAACTTCAGGTGAGTTCTTATTAATTTTTAAGAATGAATAATATTTTTTTGTAAAAAATATACTATTATATAGTGAGAAGAGAATAACTAAAATATTTAATGAAATCTTATATAAGAGTAGAGAATATAAGAGAATATAATAATGAAAAACAAAAGATAAAGAAAGGCGAGGCATAAGAACGTGTGCGCGATTATCATTCATACAAAAGCATATCTGAGTTTATATTTGAGATCAAAAACAACGATTGCTGTAACTTTGCCACACATTTGGGTGAAACGGGCCATACATGAGAGCCTAAACAATATAATAATTACAATTAATAATCGTTTCCCACAACTGAATAGTATTTCTTTTGACTCGATATAAGTGAATGAGTGGGTGATTATCGCATTGAATGAAACCATTTGGGGATAAGTTGTAAATCGGCTCAGAGTTAATATATAAGTGAATTATATTTGATAGATGAATGACTTGTTTTAAAAAACATATCAAATTTATATTTTACAAAACCATAAATTACTAGCGCTTTAAAATAAGAAATATATATATAAATTGAAAAAGGGTAGAAATATTATATATATATATATGATTGAAAAATGGGCCTTTACTACTTGGCCTAAGTTAGGCTCGATTTGTTGATTAGAAATAAATTACTAAAAATGGTAATTTTTAACATTTCATGCGTTCGCAATCGACTTATTCCGTGATTCATTCAATTCATTAATTTGAAAGAAGATATTATTTTTAAAGAGACTATTATTTAAAAACAAAATTAAACGACTCATTCAAAGATACTGTACTTAAATAAAGATAATTTATCTTTTATTACATTAAAATAGGAACACAAGAGCTGCTGTAATACAAATGTCAGAAAGCAGTGCCTAATCGTAGTATTTATGATAAAAAATTGTCTCAACAACTGATGTGTTTATCAGAGATGTCCCAAAAGAACTGAATTAGAGTCAAATATACGGTGTATAGAGAAGAGAGTCTATTAGTGAAAAGCGATTGAAAAAATGAATTTGAGGGTCGATTTGGCCTTTTTCTAGTTCCTGCCATAAATTTATTTTCTTCATTTAGTTGATCAGGAGGTTCGTGAGGGGATGGGATGCATATTGAGGGGTCCTAACCCGGGACCGAGTCATGAATGTGATGCTAGTCTCACAAAGAGACCGCTGTTGTGCCTCTGCCTCCAACAGTTTGCCTGATTCACGCCCCGCTGACTTCTTTCGCACCTGGGGATGAGGCGCATCAACACAACACCGTAGCCATAGCCAGAACGCAGAGAACGCGGCTGTAGTACTCGTCTCAGTGATGATCACTTCTCTTCACAACTGGCATTGAAAGTGAGCCCAATATCGCGTTTACATTACGTGCCGTTCAAAACACTGTATTGGATGCACACATGCACTCCACTACTCCACTGGTGCTAACTCTCACTCGTCTAACTATAACTACTCACTAGTTATTTCAGATTTGTGTACTATTTGACGGCTAAACTAATTCATTTAAATATACGTGAATTCATTTGTTCCAATAGAATCAGAGAAAGTTTGTTCAATGAGTTAAGAGTTGTAGATATTCTACAAAACTTACTCACATTTACTATTCATTTCATATACATTTACATTACACTACTTTGTAAATGTAAGTAAGTTTTGTAGAATACCTACTGTCTAAGAAGTACTTGTATATTGATTATTGATCTAAAGGATTTTAATACAGAGCCAATACAGGAGATAATTCAAGTAGTAAAAGTCAATTAAACCAATACTTTTAGAAAGAAAGCCTTTTACTTTATTTAAATTAAGGAGCAGAATAAATTCACGTATATTTAAGATGACTTAGTCTACCCGTCAAATAGTACACAAATCTGAAATAACTAGTGTACTTCTCCCCTTCAACCCAAACCTTAATTCGTCGATTTGCTGCTAAGTTTGTCTTAAATTTTTTTTCTCAACTGAAAGTAAAAAAGCTATTCATGTCTTACAATATATGTTGTGTTAAATCAGTAGAAACTGTTTTTCTTGTCGTTCATTACATCATTTGACTTAAATTTATTACATTTTTCTCTATTCCTTTGAAGTCATTTACGAATAATTTTTTGTCTGACTTTTTCTTTATTAGTTTTAAAACATATTTTGGGCACACTTTCATTCGGGTTATGCACTCCATTCCACTTCATATATCGACAATATATACAATACTATTATTGAATAACTAACAGCTTTGCTATATTCTCGTGCTTTCGGTCCATATATTCAAGGATTTAATTTTACAAATGAAAAATTTTTATTAGTCAACGAATTATATATCGTTAAATTTTTTTTTTGTGCATAATATATAATACTGTAATATAATTTGCGTGAGATATTGAAGTATTATTATATTGTAGTTATACTGTATATCAAAATAGAGAACAAAAATATTAGTGAAATATACCATTCATTTCATGTCTCGTTTTTATATACAGTGTATTTCTAAAACAAAGTATAGCCATTTGTATATAATTGCAAATATATTTCCAAATTGAATCGCGTGGTATACTTCTATACCAATGAGTTTATATTCTGCATAATTGATGCCTTTAAAGAGTAAAATATAATAATATGAAAAAATTATTGTCATTAATGTATTAATTTATTGTAGAAATACTAAAAGTAAATATTTTTATATAATAATGAGAATTTATATTACTGTTTGATTCAGTGCCAGACAAAGCACACACACAAAAAACGATTTGATGATAAAAAAGAGCATTGCTAAATCATATTCTGTGTGTGAGTTGTGTATAATTAAGTAATAAGTAATACAGATATAATATTTTTTGATATAATTAATAGTAATTTATTCAGTGTTTGTTTCTATGACTTTAAGTTATGTCAAACTCTTTGTTAGTTATGTTGAAATTAAGAAAAACAAATCTCTCTCTCTCTCTCTCTCTCTCTCTCTCTCTCTCTCTCTCTCTCTCTCTCTCTCCCTTCTCTCCTCAATTTTTCTTTATTAATCACTTCCTGTGAAACAGAGTATAATTTTCTTCTGTATAAATCAGATCTTAATATGTTTTTCTGAAAGCAATTATTAAATTTTATGAACAAATTATTCCATTTATTAGTTTATTTATGTATAAAGGATTCCGACTTTTACTCGAATGCTATAATAATTAAATAACTGAAAAAATAATTCAAAACAAACAATTTTAATTGAATACTAACTATTGAGTAATTTCCGATACATTTTTTTATTATTGAATAAGATTTTAAGTAAATTTACGTATAATTGACTGAATTGAAAATTTTTTTGCTATAATTTAAATTTAAATTTTGTTTATTATTTTTGATTAATTGATAAACAAAATGAACAGAAAGAAAAATTAAATTTTCAATTAAGTCATAATAGTTTTAAAATTTTAAATTATTAAAAAAAGAAAACTTCGAGATATAAATCAAAAAATCGTGAGATTTTAGACAAACAAAATAAGATTATTATAAGGAAATTGTGAAATATTTGGCTAAATATTTGCATAAATTTGTAAAATATTGTTATAAATTTCAATTATAATAAGGTGTCGGATCAGTTCAAATACTATATAAGCCTATTATGTATACATCACAAGAAAGTGTTAGCTTCTATAAGTCACCAATGTTTAGGATTTTGAAATATTACTACAAATCACTATTATTTCATCTCTACTGATAAAGCGGTGCCTTTTCTCTAAAGATATATTCAGAAATAGTCAATAAGAAAGGTATGTCCGGTACCCTTGAGCTCAGTGTCGGCAAATCTGTACCATTTAATCAAACAATAATGTCTTTTTAGCTCCCAGTCCTTTTGAAATTCAGGCTTATTTTTTTAATATTCTCGGCTTTTTAATAGACATTTGTTTTGTTGTGTGATTTCAATTCATTCTCTTATAATTATTTTTAATGAATGCTTTTATTTTAATTGTTCGTCAAAACCAAGTATTTCTAACAAAAAATAAGTCCTATATTTCCCATAGAATTTAGAAAGTTATCAAAGAAGTCTATGAATGCCAACAAAATAGATATAATAGAGGGAGAAAAATAGAGGAGAAATTTTTAGATCAACGATAAAAATTAATGTGGGCTATGATTACATAGCGGTTGGAAAGTTAAGCGAATACTACTATAAAGAAGAAGAAAAATACGATTGTATTGTATGAGTATTTTTACACAAAAATTCTGCATATTTTAAGACTTCATTCACAAACTGATTCTTTAATATTCAGTTTATTCCCAATAATTCTTTTTCAGTATATATGTTATCGCATTTTAAACTAATGTCGCTTTTTATTACTTTTTATAACTATTATTGCTATAAAATATTAATTAGAAAATTGAAATAATTATAAGTAATTTAGACATAAATTGTATAATAGTTTAAAGCAGTTGTGTTACAGTATTTTCGTGATATCATTAAATTTGATTTGTCTTCTATTCATTAAAGCACTTATAAATTGATTCAATGAAATATGACACAAGAGTTAAACATTCCTCAAATGACGTATTTTTATTTGACAAATAAATACTTTTTTCCGCTCATTTTTCATCAAAAATATTAAATACATTGAATAAAGGCTTCGAGTGTCACAAGTTTTACGAGGCATTTGTTGAAGAATGCACTGGTATTACTGTAATAGCATATCTGCAGTATAAAAGCGCATAGACTATATCTACAAATATCTACGGATATATCGATATATAACTTACAAAGAGTTTATCTTTTGGTAGTAATGACACCGAATTGAAAGGCGACTGAAATTAGTGCCAAATATTTATCGATCCAAAAGATTTTCTCGGAAACACTTTTATTAGAAAAAAACATGTCTCTACTCATCGCTACTGTATATGAAAGGCAGTCTTTAATTGAATACTTGTATAACTGTTCGCTTGAGTGACACTGAGAAGGCATCCGATATGCGATCCTTTGATAATAGAGTCGAAATGAAAAGAAAATGCATTTAATTTATTACAAATACAATGAATGTGTGAAAACCAAACTATACTATAGTTATGTTTCCGGTTTTCACTGAAAAGCTCTCAGTTCTGCCAATAACTAAAGCAATGAGTTATTGAGGGTTAGAGATAGAGATCATTAAAAGATTGACAGAAAGCACACACAGAAGGCTCAAAATGAAAAGAGACAACGAAATGAGTGCTCAACTAAATGAGTGATAATGTGCGATAAGAATTGCCTTTTCCAGTGCACCAACTCTACAGAGCTCTACAGAACCTGTGCTGCCAGTGCTGGCAATTTATGTTTTCGTTCACTACTTTCCACTTCTGAACATAGGATGTGAAGAGCAATACGTCGAGTGTCTGAATGTTGAAAGAAATTGAATGAAACCTCTAAAACAGTTGGAGAGCTATTGATAGAAGTATATGATTAACGCAACTGATTCTAACCGTTAGACTTAATCTAAGTTTAAGTTAAGTTTGCACTTAAGCTACAACTTATACACAATTTGCTTGAATCGAATAATTTTGATTTATTAATCCAATTATTCTATAAATTAAAAACATATTTTAAGCATATATTTGATGAAAATTAACAAAAAGTATAACATTTTTATTCAATAAAATTGTTAATTTGTCTTTAAGTACACGTTTAACGTGTAGTATATTAAATGAGTTTCGACACAATTTTCGGCACTTTCTGTACCTCTAGTAATAAGAGCCTGAATTAAAGTGTTTTGAGTTAAATAATTATTAGCGATTGAGTGATAGTATTGATAGCATGAGAGCCAAGCATTAAAACTGATTACAATTTTAATAATTGATGAGTCCTGTGCTCTCATATAAGTTTGGTTCAAGGCTTTCAATATATTTTCATTGAGACACCGGTGAAGAATGTTTTCTATTTTATTGGTTCGTTTGATATTTTAATCTTAATTTCTTCTTCACCTCTCGTTCGTTGATATACTCTATTCTATAGATATAGTCATAAATAAGGGGTAGCCAATGGGGGGAGTATAGCCTAAATACCCCCTGAGTCCGAGATTTTGCAATATACCCCCCTGACTTTTTGCGCCTGGGGCGCAAAAAGTCGTATTCTTACCTTATCTATTTTTACCTATGTGCATTTTTCAAATTTTGGGAAAAACGAATACCTCCTGAATTCTTGGAAAAATACCCCTCTGACTCGGCCGAGTCTGGCTACCCCTGACATAAATAGTATGTTTAGGCTTAGCGTGATTTTACTACACATATATTCACATTTCAGATCTCCTCTCCATTTATATAATAAACCAATTTTGAGTAATTTATTTAATATGATTTCTGGCATTTAGCTTTTTTGTTCTATATTATTATTATTACTATTACATAATATTATATTTATTGTTAGCTATAGTACGCTATTTCGTGTTAGAAAACCTAATTTGAAAACAGTTCGCCAACTATTTTGATTGCACTCCCATTTTTCAGGATAACATTATCAGCCATTACTAACAATATTAAATTTGATAAAAGCAAAAGACTATCACTTGGAAAAAATATGAGTTATTGGTTTGCGTGCCATTTAAATAGAGCTATCATCGGATAAACACTATATTTCAATTATATGCTTATTATTTCGAAATTCTTAGTAAAAGAAAGTTTTGTCTTATTCTTTGCATATTTTTTAATGACTTTTAAGTTCTTGTTTGGTTTTGGTGTCAAACAGATTAGAGTCAGTGACAAATCGAAATATTTTTTTATTTCTTGGAAGTTATATGAAAGAAGATAATAAAAAGAAACTGTTTATCAATTAAATGAAATCGATTTAACCTTTTTATGAAATAAATTTACTTGAAGTAATCAAAAAGGCATTCAATCACATAATAAGCCCCAAAAATAATTATAACCAATAATAATAATTTGATAAATAATATCCCTTACAATCAATGAGTATATAATTTATTTTTCTGCAATCAATTTACAATCAATTATAATGAAATAATTTTGTGAAATTAAATTTTATCTATGTTTGGATCAATAGAACAGACAGTCTTTTTTTGCCTTACAATTAAACTATTATTGTTAAGGTTTTATATACACTATGTCTTGCTTTTGATAAATAGCTATCTTCTAAATGAAGCAATAGTTTGAAATGCATTAAAAACAAAATAATTAGTTTATAAGTCGATCACATTTATGGCAATTTTGGTTTATTTCTCTCAGTCAGTCTATAAATTAAATTCAATTAACTTTTTGGTCCTTTTAATAAAACATTAACTCAAATACATAGGCCTTAAAGTATTTTTGAATTTAACTACGAATTAATCTAAAGCGAGTGTATTGTAAGCGAAACATCAATCGTTTAGTTGTTATTCTTGTAAATGAGGTGATAAAGTAAGAGAACGTTTGCCTTAAGATTCAAACATCAATTCAAGAATTGTTTGTTTAGAATTTGCAAAATGTTATGCGTTTGAGTGCATTTGAGTTGAGGACTGGCATTCGTCAAATCTCAGCACTCGTTTATTAATATTACACAAACACTACCTTTAGTTAGTCTTTGTTGGGTTTGGATAATGTGGATAATGACGATAATAAGTTGATAGTAATATTGCCTAAAGATAATTCAGTTTAGGCCAAACCTAACACAATCTCTTAGTCTATTTCGAGCCCAAAACTTCACGCAATGCCTAAAATTATTTGGGATTTAATGTTAGACCAAATGATAGAAGCAATAAATGTATTATACAATACAAAGTGTAATAATATTTGTAGAAACAAAAAACTGTATATTATTTTTTCAATACAATAGTGTCGATCGAAAGCCACCCAATGCGACGTTGCGGTTGTCTCTGCCTCTCAATTGGTTAGCAAATGCAGCAATTGGTGACTTTTATATATAATAGTGTCTAAAGTTTAATGCAGTCTCTCTTTCTCTGTGTTTCGATCATTCATTGCTGACAACCGGTGTTTAGTCAACAAATTATAGTCGTTTTATTTGAGAAGGAAATGAAATAAAAAATATATGCCATTAAATATAATATGATTTGAAATATTGACCAATAAGTAAATCGGAGACCAAAGCAGACAAAAATCAATTGCACAACAAAATTGTGTGAACAAACAAAATGTTACAAAACTTTTTCCCTAATTTTTTCTTACTTTTTTCCTTTTTCACTGATGACATGTTTGACACAACAGCAGCATTTGAAGTATAATTTTCTTTAATTAGCAAATTAGTAAAAATTTTCCCCTCATTTTTCTCAACTACTGGTATATAAAAAATCTAAATAAAAAAAACCTATTTGCAAAATTCAATTTATATCAATTCTCAATTAATTTTCCTAATAAAACAAGAAAACTAAAACTTAATTCGATTACTGCACAGCTTTTTAATGTAGATTTCATTGAAAATTAATTAATGAATGTTTGACTTATCTTCTACTTTGAATCAGAAGAATCCATAAATAAGTCACGAGTTGTTTAAAAATTATAAGAATTAGGATATCATTTATTTAATCGCTTATCTTAAATACTGTAATAAATACTGTTTTTTCTAATCTTTTTTTCGTTGCAATTAATTGTTAATTCACTTTTAATTTTAAATTAAAAGCAATTGAAACGATTAAATTGAATTAAAGCCAAACACAATATTATTGATGTACAGAATCTGAAGGCAAGCGTGAGCTACAAATTATAGCCAGACTTCAAGAATTTATTCATTTAAATGATAAGAATGAGAAAATGGGGCCAAAAAATTCTATGCAGTTTAACGAGTCTTATTACCGACTGATGGAATGACAGGCCTGAAGACAGTGTTGTTATCAAATAAGTATTGGAAGTATAGAATCAAACAAAAAAAACTTATAGTATTTATGACATTAAATCTGTTGGAAGGCGTGCATTGAGTTTGTTTGGAAAGAAAACAAAAAAGTAGTGGTTCTTAAAAAATGTTTTGCTAATACATAAAATTTGTAAAACATCGAAACACTAGGCGTTTGATTTTGGTTTCCTGGGGCCAAATTCAAGTTTCAGGTGTAACTAATTGCCAGCGCCGGCATTCGTTTGTTGTGGCAGAATCTGCCAGCGTTTCCAGCAATTGTACTGAATTTCATTGAACCAATTGCACAGTTATTGTCAGATATGACAAAATGACGATCACTATAATGTACACTTCATCCACTTCTCTACATCCATGGGTGGCGTAATTTAATTCATCTCTTATACTGCAATCGTTATTATTGTTGAGAACAGAATAGAAAAACTTGTAATTTTCAATATTTTCTGTCATTTGATTCTTTGAAATCAATTTTTTTCTATTCCACATATCTCTGTCTCTTCTATAGAGCGAAATATTTTTTGACTTAATATTTCTCCTTAATTACTATCAAGCGATCAATCAATTGATTTTCACTTCAAATTACTATTGATTTAATACAATTTGTTAATTCCCTATGAATTAGAAAAGTGTTAGCAATTATTGTATTAAACAAATGCTTTGCTATTATTCGGTGCTTCAATGGCTGGTCATTACATCTCTAACCCTTGAAGTTGTTATAATATTTTTTATCTAAATTATATGAATGTTTATAATTTTGATTAATTATTATTATATATAAGACAAACACTTTAATGATTCGGAAAAAAAGATTTGAATAAAGTGTCTGTTTATCTGATCTAATGATTTATATAAGCCATGAGTTGAGATGCAATTATTGTCCTTAAACTTAATTTATGGTAATTATTCATTGAAATTCTCGAATCACTTGATATTAATTTATGTTAACAAGGATTATAAGTATTGGGAACTGTGAGAAAAGTTGTTTGATATACAAAGTGATTCCGATAAATAATTCCATATCTGAAAAAACATGACTCCGGGCTAACTATTCAATAGCATTTGATATTTGATAGCATTTGATTGCAATTCAATTCATCAAACCGATTGAATTATTACAGATTTGTTTTCAAATAATATTTGAGAGTCAAATAAATCTATACTTAAGTAATTATAGCATTAATTTTTCAGATTTTCAATCAAACATATTATTATTTTCATTTACATTATTTCTATTTTTATATTATTATTCAATATTTTTTTGAATTTAGTGATCAGCAAAAATAAAATCAGTCAAAAAAATTTAAAACATTTTAATAATCGTATAAAAGCACAAATTGCTTTAGTCTTACAATAAATTAATTTAATTTATTAGCTCTCTATTAATAGTCAATGGAATCCAATATATTATAATTTTTTTAGATATTCATTTCAATTATTGTTTAATTGAATAGTTTTTAACTGAATTTAGTATTTAATTTAATGATTGGACTGCAATTCAAATTTTTCAGATCTAGTTATGCGAAGAGAAATATTTTATTTTTGAATATTGGAAACAAATTAATTAATTAAAACTTTTGTCTCAATTCAGACGCTTCGGCCGATCACTTGAATCTGTTTAGTAATAGAGCCTCGAATGCAAAGAAAAAGCGTAAATCTCGGACTGCATTCACAAATCACCAAATCTTTGAATTAGAAAAACGCTTTCTTTACCAAAAATATCTCTCACCGGCGGACAGGGATGAGATCGCACAAACACTAGGCCTAACTAATGCACAAGTGATTACCTGGTGAGTCATCACTTAATTGATTTAGTATTCAATTCGCAAAACTTTAATTATTATTTTTGAAATAATTTTCTAAACTCTTTTTAAATAAAATATTTTTGCTAAAAGAAATTTTAATATCCAATCAATAAATAGGTTTCAAAATAGAAGGGCAAAACTGAAGCGGGATATGGAGGAACTGAAGAAGGACGTGGATGCGGCCAAACTCAACCCGGTCCACAAAAGTCTGATGGAGATCCAAGACCTGAGCCTAATGAAAAAGGCAGACCTGGCTGTTGTACTACACCAACACTCCCAACACCAACACCAACAGCACACACAACACTCTAAATCAACGCTAAGCTAAATATGATTTACATATTTGTGTTGTAATTCTCGTAAATATATAACCGAAAAGATAAAAATAATTTGATGATAAATAGCATTGAATTGCAATATCAAAAACGTTCCTAAATATTAATTTTATTATTATATATATTATAGAAAAAAACTGCGTTTCTCCCTATTTATTCGTGAAAATAAAAAAATTTCATTAATTATTCAGAACTAAAAAATTGATATTATTTATAGTTGATGTGCAGTTCAGATATGAAATCTATGGAAACGGTTTTGATTCCATTCCAATATACAAATCATTCAATTGGTTATCATTAGAAATGATTTAATGAATTTTGAGTTTTTTTAATCAATTTTTAATGATTTTGATTTCGGTAGAGAGAAAGTCCATTCAATTAGTGTTAAGCAATGTTTAATTGAATTCTGGAAATCACTTCTGATATTCTGATATATTGTATATATTATATATAGAAATGAAAAAAAACCAAAAGTAATCACAATTAATATTTTGTACAGAATTTTGCTGAAAGAGAATTCATTTTATGAATAAATAATAAGAATAAAGTAATGAATCATTTTAATGAGCATTCATTACATGATTAACATAAGAAATTAACTTTTAAACCTATTCTGAATCAATTATGAAATTTTCATACAATAAACCCTTAATTGCAAACTATTATATCCAATATTTAATTATTTCATTTTAAACAACACTTAGTAAATGACAAAAAAAAAAATTCAAAAATTGTTTAAATATTCTATAAATCATTTATAAGAAATCATTTCATAAAATGTTGGCTTTAATCAGCAAAATATTTAGGATCAGCTCTGAAACTAATTGTCACGTTTTTATTTGCTATAAAAACCAAGACATAGTCAAAACACATGCTAAGCATGAATTACAAAAAAATAAACATAAAAATAACAACAAATTGTTAAATAATTATTTATTCTCTTACGAACTGCTGATTATAATTGAGATTATTTGAAGTTTAATATTCACTTTGAAAAATCACTATAACTTTAAATCAATGTTAATAATAAATACTGTATGTAATGCGTGTATAGCTTCTCAAATACATATCACAATAAAATAATACTTTGAATGCAATTAAATAAATAAATATAAATATATACAAATATATACCTGAATTAATTCTCGATGAATATAATAAAATATGATTATTGAAAAATAAAACAAAAATATTTATACTGTACTTATTACTATGTTATCATATGATGTAAGTTAATTCAGTAGATATAGAATAAATCAATTATTGTTTCTTTTTTGAAAAAATTGTCAAAAAATGTCAAATATTCTTTGAAAATGTTATGTTTTTCCAATGACTTAACTGTGTATTTATATTTAGTAAAAATCGAATTTATGTTAAGCATTCAATAATTGACTTTAAAATTATTTATTTTTTTCGATTTTTTCTCTTTATATAATATCAGGGATAACCAAGGTCTATCGAGTCAGTGAAAATTTTGTGAGAAGGAGTAGTTTTTCAAAAAAAATAATTTCAGCAAAACAGCTAGAATGGTCAAAATAAAAATCGCATTCTGACCAATAATTAAGAAAGGTTTAAACAAAAATATTTGAATTAGGTGGATTTTAAGCTGATCAGTGACCTTTAATTATACCTGCAGAATATTATAGTTTCCTATTTTGTTCAACAAAATTGATTTAAATGATTGGAAAAATTCCTAAAATTGAGTGAAACTTATTAAAGAATAACAATTAAAGTGAAGATAATATCAATAGAAATGATTGATTGAGAAATTATTTAAAATCAAATTTATTTTTATCACATTTTTGGAATAAAGCAAACATTGAGTATTGTTTTGAGTTATAGAGCCTTTAGATTATGAATTGTCGGCAATCTTTCAAATATTTTGAACGACAGTTTGGACACAATGCTATACATTTGCAAAATGTTAATATTTGAAACGCCTTTTCTAATTATATTCTATTCAACATAATTCTCATTAATTATTTAATGATTATTCTTCTTTATATCCAAAAATATTTTCTATTGTTAATTAATAACACATGAAGTCGATAGTGTAATGACTACTGAATTTATGAATTTGATTCACTAATTCCTAAGATATGTGATTGGAGTTCAGCCCTATTCTAGTTTTATATTTATCCTTTTGATTGCAAGAAGTTTATGAGAATATAATAATTATCCTTTCATTTAAAGCCTTCGAAACATTTCTCTATCATTCAATCAAATTATGAATAATAAGAGTTAATAATAAGAACTGACTTAAAGAATAAGTTTTAAAATAATTTTAACAATCGATACTAACTCTTGAATACTTGAGTACTTTAAACAATAAAATGCTATTCCATTCTAGCATTTAAGGCGTAAAATACAATAACCTATTATTAAATATATTTTCTGCTTTATAATAGAAAGAATCTTAAAAACAAATGGCTGTTCATAAAAAAAAACTTCTTAAGTACTGACAGAAAATTTATATATATATATATAAGTTATATAATGCACTTTTGTGTGAAATAATTAATTTTTTTTCCTGAATAACAATTCTCTAACAAAGCATTGAAAAATTCAGATACGAGTTCATTGAGTGTTATGTAAAGCACAGAATCTGTACTTCTGTGAGAAAAAGAGCATTAATACTAATGAGATATTATTTATTCAGAAAATAATCCATTCATTCAAATCGATTTAATGTATAGTTTAATTCAATTCAATACAAAAAATGACATATTTTATCAAAAGTCTATTTTTCTATGATTTGAAAACTTATTTGATTGAAAACAAAATTTCAAATGTTTTCAAATGGAAAAGCGTATAAACTTGTCGAACAAGATATAACACAAATGATGAAAATGTGTTTTTAATATTTATGATTTCAGACGAAAGGAATAATTGAAAAATAATAAGCGTATCGTAATTGAGTACAATTAGAAGCACTAAAATTAAATTATGAAAATTGTTTAAAGATATGATAATTTGATGCCAAGTCTGAAGAGAACAGAAATATTTCTCTCAATTATGGCAAATAACGAGATCTCAGGTTATGTTTTGATAATTTGTGCCTTTAATTGGTATTTGATATTTAAATACAATATACAGTATTTGTATTTATATATAAATATTAGCAGGGCATTCAATGTTTAGATTTCTTCAATGAAATTTTTATTGAAAATGTACTTTTAATACTAACGTTAAATACAGTAGAGCATATTTATACAATACAATGATGATTATAAACAATTTAATCAATTAAATATTCTATCAAAAACTTATTTAATAATAATTATAATCACAAATAAGAGCAAAATTGTTGATAATATATTTAATTGATTTAATTGTTTATTGTGTGTTTGTATTATATAAATATGCTTTACTGTATTTAATATGACGTTTGTATTAAAAATATATTTCCAATAAGAATCTTATTGAAGAAATCCATACATTGAATGCCCTACTAATATGAACAGACTTATCATTTTACAAAATTAACTGTTCATAAGACTGGCCAGAGATGGGAGAGGAGAAGAATTTATACCACAAACTACCGCATATGCAGTTACAACACATACGAGTATTACATAGTATTCTGTATTACATGGAATATAATCATTAAACTAATGTGGAGTATAGTATGTTCAGTAAGTAAAGGCAGGTATGCATGTGCTTTGGGCCAAATCACAAACTGATCGTTTACAAAGAGATGCCGCACTCACTGCTCATCCTATTCTGCCATCAGAGCTGTTGAGGTCAACACTCATGAATGCTTTCACAAAATTCATCATTTATTTAAGTACTATTAAAAAATGCGTATATTTTGTACTTTTAAAAAATTTCAATATAAAATGCTTTTTTGTTGTTTGAAAATTGAATTTTTTTTCAATTTTCAAACAGAATTATAATTTAATTGATTGTATTTATCTTCGCTGGAAAACTGAAGAAAATTAAAATCAATAATTAGATAATGTGTTAGAAATGACTTTTTCGGGTTTGCATTCAATCAAAATATATTCCAACAGAAAATTCTCATTAAAACTATGCTAAAAAGGGAATCAATAGCTTATGCGAAAGTAAAATACTGTATAAGAAATGTTTCGGTCCTTTATTAATGAGTCGATAAAAATCAATATAAAAAATTAGAAAACAATTTGCGTCACTTATGGTTCATTTGATTAGAAAAAAGGTTCTCCAAAGTATACATTAAACAGCTTTATAATCAGTTTTTGATCGCATGATTTATTTACTAAAAGATAATTAACTTGAAATAAATTTTTTGATATAATCTATTAATTATTTGCTTAAACTGTTTGCTAAACTTTTCTATTCCGTTGTTTTCATTAATAAATTGCTGATTATTTTTTGGGAATTTTTATTATATATGCTTTGATTTGCAATATTTTAGAATAGTTTTTAATATATGAATGATTACAGAGATATGTGAATAATTTTTTTTAATGTTTTAAATTAAATAACACTAAATTTATTTATAATATAAAATATAATTATATATAAGAATTAAAATAAAACAAAAATTAGGATTTTTTTTATGAAATATTGACTCAATTTTGCGAAAAAAGTTGTAAATTAGTTCCAAAAATGTATCCTTTAATTGTTTTTTCTTTTAAAATATTATTCATTTTTTATGTTAAATTTATTTAAATTAAAAGAATATTTAAATTATGAGAATTTTTACATTAAAATTGAATAAATAGTCAAATAAAACCCATTTCCCGTCAAATAAGACTTATAAGAATACATATTTGGGTGAAAATAATTCGAAAATCTCGTATCAGTTTTGATATGTTTGGACTGAGCTGTGAGATAGTGATAAAACACTTCCCCTTTGAGGTGGAATATTTGAAATATCATGCCTTCAAATGACGTCTAGTAATCGCCAGTCGAGGCATTACATATCCGCCTATGGGCTACATATCTACTGCATGTTATCTAATTGAAACGTCATATTTCTATAAAGTGCTTTAGTCGAGCCCTTAAGCGTTCTGTTAGATAGAGAAGAGGTGTACAAAATATACAGTATATCTGATATATTAGGTTAAAGCTATGTAACTATTAATGCAATACATAATGTGCTGAATTTGGAGAGCAGAATGTGATTATTATTGTTATTATACAGATATACAGATGTTATTTCACATTATATAATATTTGAAATTATGAACTGAACTAATGGCAACTCTAACGAGAAGACAATTCTGTTTTTAATTTATACACTTTTAACTAAACGCTCATAAAAAAGAAAAAGTTTTGAACAATTTTTATCTTCATTTGAATATTATGTAAACTAATAAGTTCTAAACCGAACCCACAGTTAAGTTTAGTATATTTGCTCTTCTGTTCTGTTTGTGTTTTGCATTAATCTTAACAAAAAAAAGAAATATATTTCGGAAGAAAGAAAGCCCGAGTATATGTAGCCCCGAGTGCTTTCCCATCGACTCATTATTTAACACTATAATTACATAGTATTCGTAGAAAAAGCACTCGAAATATTGTACAACGAATTATATAAACTTATCTAAAGTCTAATATAATTTCTCCCTTACTTTTTCGTATTACAGTATATTAGGGATGAGCAATGGGGGGGGGGTGTAGCAAAAATAGCAAAAATACCCCCTGTCTCCGAAAAATGATCAAAATACTCTGAGTTGAAGAAAAATTAGAACCCCCCCCCCCCCCCTAGAAATTTTGAGAAAACGGCGCCTTCGGCGCCGTTTTTGAAGACTATTCTGTGAATTACTGTTTAATTCTTAGAAAAATAGCAAAATTTTATCAAAAAACAGAGTTTGCATCAATTCTGTCAAATTCTTGAGGATTAGTTGAAATTATGTCAAATTCTGTTAAATTCTTGCAGAATTGGTCGAAATTCTGTTAAATTACATCATTTTTAATTAAATTCTGCAAG